>VWYH01003319.1:24014-83478 GCA_013399365.1 Pampusana beccarii | reverse complement strand
CCACCCGCGACTTGGGCAATGGCGACCTCGCGGCGTCCCCGTGTCGTGTGCCCCCCTCCCCGCTCCCCCGCCGCAGGCACCTCCCCGGCAGGCGGCGGCCTCGCTGGCGGCCCGCGGCTGACCCCGGGTTCGCGTCCCCGGCGGCCGGGCACCGCTGGAAGCCTCCCCCCGCCCCCTGAAAAGGTGGTGCCGGGGCAGGCTCCCGGCCGGCGCGAGGCCCGGTAATGGCTGCTTTCCGTGTGATTCTGTGCTCTCCTCTCCCGCAGGGCCGGCCCATCTTCGGAGGGCAGCGGTTAGGAACCGGACGGAGAGAGAGGACTTTCGCCGTGCAGCCCCGCGGGGCCGAGGCTGCCGCAGCTGGATGAAGCCCACCCGTAGCATGGTCACGTCACCTGCCCCTGCCGGGGTTCGGCTTGGTTTGTGCAAAGTTTAAAAGTCCACAACAGCTGACAAAACTGTTTGCAACGTACTAGAAATGTGTTATTCTATGCTGACAATGAAAACTCATAATTAAAACAAGACCTGTGGCTCTCCAAGCTTTTTGTACTTTGGGAGGGCAGGCATGCTGCCTCATATATTTCTCTGAACTGCTTCCTCACTGGGATTTGATACTCAACCTATCCATTAAGTCACTGTGTGTCAACTACCCCTATGCGATCTAACCAGAAATCTCCTAGGATCCTCCTTCTTCTTTTTTTTTTAATAATAAATCAGTTGTTCATTTTCTGAGCATTCATTTTAGGGTTCTTTGGCCGGGGCACTGAACGTTGAACATTTTTCTAAACCAGCAGCCATCTAAAAAACTGTTGCAAACCATGTTGCAGCCATGCATGTTAGCCATTTTCTACAATATATCCAAACTGTTGCTCTGGGACTGTGCATGTGGTAACCACCAACACGTACTGATTTACAATAGACTTCGCAAAACTAAATATAGAGCAGACATTTGGTTTGAAGCATAAGCTGGATCCTTCACAGTAAACATGAGGCACTGTGGAAAGCGTCACTTTATGCTGTGAGAATATTATCTTTCAGATTTTTCCATCTGTGGTTTCAGATTTTCACAGGAAGTTCAAACATGCTTAATAATCTTAAAATATTATCTAAAGGCTAAGTAGATGCCTGAATTTTCTGTGAAGAAAAATTTGAGTCATGTGACAAGCTGCCTAAACCAAAATTATCTTGTAAGTTAAAAATAAATGTCTAACCTCTATTTCTTTGTTTCCCTTCTGGAGTTTTTGCCACGAGCGCTATATGACAAGCAATTAAGAGGACCTGGAAAAAAAATTGATTATTCTTTCTTTCACCATTTGTGTGCCCAGTGCTTTGTTTTAATAGCATCTACTTTGAGCAGCTTTGATTTACAGTGGAGTGCGTTCACTGCTGCGATGTATGGAAGCTCAAGACACAGGGTTCTTGAGTACCACAGACATCAGGAAACTTCAAGTTAGGCCCAGATTCAGGATTCTTTCTGATGATGTGTTATGTTTTACTAACAAAATAATCTGCTAGAGCTCTGAAAAGCCTGTCTCCCGTTGTAACATCAGTCACAGGAGCAATGAGTCAATAAGGCTGTCCAGCTGTGGAAGGATAAAACATAGTTCAGAAGTGCCCTGTGCCTTATGACAAAAAAAACCCCAAACTTTTCCCTCAGAACCTGACAGTTCTGGCTTGCAATGGAAGTAGTCAGAAGGTGAGCAATTTACCAAGACAAAAATCCCCCAGAAATTACTGATTTCCCCCATCACCTGCCAAATAAATTATTCATGAGTCAGTATGAGTTTGTGACTAGCAGTAAGCTGTCACGGCCTTGTGGCTTTTATTAAATTCATGTTTTGTGAGGCTGTATAGAGGATATTACCTGGAACCCTACCATTTGTTCCCAAGATGCTCTTTTCCTTTTTCTCATAGTAAATACCACATTTCTTAGGCTGACCATTTTGTTTACATTTCCCTTTCAACAGCCACTGCTCCATTGTCTGTTTTTAATTTGGTGAGAGTTCCTCATCCTGCAGGGCATCAGGTTGGCATTATACAGAGGTATTGAATGCTTCAGAAACCTCGTTGCAAGAAAAACTCTCAGTATAGGCATTGCAGAGCACAGCCCCCGAGTGCTGTAGCAGGCCTGATGCATGGGAAATAAGGAGACAATCCGGGCAATGATCCTCTTAGGATTTATATAATAAATACATAAATTTCCCAGCCGCACAGTTACTAAACCACAAGACTATGTCTTACAGCAGGTAGTCCTTTGTACTAAGAATTGAAACAAAGTGCATTTTTTATACAGGAGGGGTTACTGAAGGAAAGTTTTAAGGAGAAACACATTGTATTTCTCTCTGGCAAAAACTAAAGTGATGTGGCTCTTTGAAAAGCATAGTTTATTGCAAGCTTCTGTGACAGGATGTCTGTTTTACAATGGAGGTAAAAGCTGGTGTACTGCTCAGGAGAGTCCAGGCAGATTGAGCATCGTTGATAGGTGAGAAAAATACACAATATGGGGGGAGGCTGATATTTGTTATCCTTGTAGAGCTTCCATCACTCAGTCAGCATCTTTCTTCGTGCATGATAAAATATAAGAAGAATCCTACATCAGTCATGCCAGTGGTAAACTGGCAAAGTTGATATCTTTAACATCCATCTTCTCCTTGTCACTTCCAACAGACAGCTTTCCCATGCTGAATTGCTTGTTGGAGCGACAGGACCCCACACAGAATTTTCAAGTATTTTCTTGTTAAGTTGGGTCGCAATGCAGTCCCACTACTGTCAGATCAAACAAATTATTTCTGTTTTGCCTACTGCAGACTTTTGAATAACCTCAGTCTTTAAACAAGTACTGTTTCTTATAGAAAGAATGAGGATAGCAGATTGCTGTCAGCATTCCCATGTGCAGTCATAGATTAAGCCCTGAACAAATTTAATGTTGAGTATGTATTGGTTAGAATATATCTTTTTTTCCTTTCTATGTAGATTCATTTTGCTCTCAGTGCAAACAAAACAGTCAGATGAAGTGGCTCTGTCAGGAAGTTGGAATGGGATGACTGAAGAGAGCTTTACAAAAATAAAGTTCATGAAATAGACACACAAAATTACATGCACTTAGGATTCAGTACTGACCTATGCCATATCTGCAAGTCTACCAGAGGAAGTTTCATCTGCACATGACAGAATTGTTTTTTAACCAAGACAATGACCTAATGAGGATCATATGGCTGTCACAGGCCTTGTAGGTGAATCACACACATCATCTGCTCCAAAAAAGATCTTAAACCTCTTCCAGAGGAGCTGGGAAAGTCGTAGTCAAAGGCGGACTGCCAGAGATCTTCCATTTCATCCCATTTCCTGCCGTCTTTGGATGATTTCCTGCAGGCGCAGAGCTCTGACCTGACAAATCCATGTCAGAATGCCTTCTCTGTGCCGATCCAGTGCAAAGCTAAGCCTCAGTATGATGCAATTTGGAAATTTCACAAAAGTCCATGGACCAACAGTGATTTATGTCAGCCAAAGATCTGGCTCATGAAGTTCTTAATGTCTTTGAGCTAGCAAGGCTAAAGGGTAAGTAAGCAATATTTTACAGTCCCTGTGGATGCATGAAACACGGAAGATTAAGGACAGAGCAGCCTGTGCTTTGCCAAAGGCCCAAGAAATAATCCATTACATCTCAGAAACGCTGCACAGCACCGGCCTCTCCCTCTCCCTGCAGAGGCATGCGATATGGCAGAGCAGGATTCTGAGGCTTTCCAAAACAAGCTGCACTTCGGCCGTCAGAGCTGCACGAGTCAGCCAAGCCCCAGGAGCGCTTGCCTCACCTGGGAGTACATGTCATGTTATCCAGCTGTTGGAAATTTTACTTCAAGTGCATGCAACCAGCTGGTTTTGGAACGAGCTACCCTACCAGTTGGAGATCTGTGGTAGCCAGGGTTTGCTCATTTCTTGTTTCCAAGTGTATGAATTCCTCTTTTAGTCTATGGTTTCTGCTGAGGTGACAGATAAATCCAGCCTGTTTTGCCAGAATGGTTAGATGAGAGGGAGACAGGCATGGAAGTACCTGGCAGTAGCTCGAAGCTGTTTACATGTTTGGCTTAATATGTACAAGGGCCTGGGGGCCTCTTTTCCCAGTTCTCAGAACTCATTAGATGACTGTGGGTCACTCACCTCTTTTCCTTCCTCCTTCACCACCACAGAGCTGAGTAAAACTTAAACTGCAGTACCCAGCCCAAATGAGGCAGGCATTTTTCACTATGTGCACACCAGCACAGGAAGTGCAGTTCGGGGAAATGTGAGTGCCCTGACAACTGTTTATATACAAAACCATCAGAAAAACAGACTTACGGAGCTGTGTGGAGAAATGCGGCAAGACGTTACTTAAGTTGGACCACTGTGCTGCTCCCTCCAGTGCCTATGGAGATACTTGTATCCAAGGAGCTTCAATGGGATGTAAGTAGCTTGCCAGTGTAGAGAGAAAAACCATGTTGCAGCAGAGAGAGGGGATTCCTCATGCTCTTAGCTGTACCAAGGGACCAAGGTGAGTTGCAGACCTCTGCACTCACACCATGCGAGTCTCCTAGTGGTTCTGCATATTGGTTCCACATCTGGAGTAACAACAGCTTCCCCTTGCTCAACATCCCATTGATCTCGAGTGGAGCTCACGTAAGGACCTGCTTTACACTGGGGTTTTTTTGTGCCACAGTATTTACCGGCAGCCATGACAGCATGGAAAATAGAGGAACCAGGGAGAAGCAGTCTTCAGATGCATTTAGTATGTATAAGGCTGACAGCATTTGGAGAGGCCATGTAAAATAATTGTCTTCCAAAATATAGCATATTTAAAACTTTTTGAAGTGCCTAATGACAACTGGTCCCTTTCAGACTTTTCCTACATCTTGAAAATGGTAGAGTTTTGTGCCATTTCTATCCACTGTTCAATCTGGAGAAAGAAGGGTTTGGCACTATTTGTCCCATGGACACATAACGCAGAGAGACCTCCACACCATAGGAAGAGACTGCAGCGATGAGTCTGTGCTCCTGCTGTTGCAGGACCCCCAGGTCATGCGTGTCCTGGCTTTGGAGGACCAGTCTACTCAAGCAAGCACGTTCATTCTTTATGTCATCACCTGTCTCATAGCTGCACGGCATTTCTCAGCTTTAGAAAGTGAGCAGCTTGAGCCTGGCAGATTACAATATCCATCATAAGATGTAAGACTATGCTGGATTTATGTGTTTGGATAAGTGAACAGAGAACAACTAAGGTGGTGGGTTTTTTTGGTTTGGGGGTTCTCACCTGATACTAAAGGGTCATATTTTGGCTATGTCAGATTCACAAGGCAGAAAAGGAGCATTTGTACTTCTTTCAAGGATCCTTTTCTTCTGCTTGCAGCAAATACGGAGAATGAAAGGAAGATGTTAGTTCTTCTAGAGCAGGGAAATCCATAGTCAATTAAAATGGAACACTTAAATACAGCTTAAAAATAACACAGCAATAGAAGCAGAAGTTTTCATGCGGAAGGTTGATGCACAGATAAACATAAGTTTATTGCCCAGCAGTAAACAGCACAATTTAAAACACGTATGGGATTATACAACTTTCATTTTCCTCAGCACTTGCAGATGATTTCCCCACATGCAGGGATCCACCCACTCACACCTTCTTTTTGGCCCAGACTGGTTGGGAAGACCTTAGGCGAACTGCTTTTGTGCCAAACCGAACTCAGTGTATTTCAGAAGTATTATATTTTGAGTAAAAAGCCAGCCTGCCACTTCAACGTAACCTGGCTGTAAGCCCAGCCCTGCCCTTGGGTACTTTTTAATGTGGCATCAGAAAGATGGTGCTTGGTGTTGGGAAATATTCCATTGCTGTGGTGAGATGACCTCAGCAGGAGAAGAAAGGACCATTTGGCTTAACCAAAGTCAAACAGTGGGTCAACGACCACATGGGCTGCATTTCTATAGAATACAAAGGGTCAGGAGGTCTTTGTTGCTTGTTAAAATTAATTCTGGTGGAGGATACCTCTGTACAAACTGTGAGACAGACTGCTTTCTACAGGATGCTCCATGATCGCCAGAATTTTGGTTGGGATAGATTAAACTTGTGTGTGTGTGTGGCTGCAGTTCTGATTAACTAAATATTGAGGTTCAGATTTGCCATTCTGCCACATGTTACAGGAGCAGAGCAAAACAGGAGAGCTGAGGGCACCCTGGTCCTTCTCACAGCTCCAGGGATGCCTGCTGAGAGTACAGCATTCCACCTCCCTGCTCCAAAGAGATGTCTTCTGGTAACATGGTGGCAGGCACCGGACAGTGAATGCTTTGAGACATTCCGAGCTGTATGAATCAAAGGACAGGGGTGACGTTGATGTGAACCCTCAAACAGTTCCAGCTTAAAACAGAATTTGACTCAAGGCAGCTCATAGTAAAATATTTTTCTTCTCCCATCACAGGATATAAACAACACATGGAAGTGTCATGCTTTGCAAAAAGAAAGAGAAACCAGCATGACTCCAGGTGCTGTACAATATGCAGTAGCCACTGACAGCTGCCACCTATAGGGTTAGCAATAAAAACTCTTTCTCCCTTTTACAGATGTAGCCTAGTGGTCTACGCTCATTTCATAAATTAGTGTATAAATGAATAAATAAAAAGGATAGCATTAAGTAACACAGGAAATCTCATGTTAGTGTTGTGTTGCATGTATCATCCAGATGGAAAATATCTGCCTAGACAAAGCTGGGGACTATGCAAGCTCAGAATTCCTGAATAGTTGTTCCTTTCCAACATCATTAAACAATTTGCAATACCCACCAAAAATACACACAGAAACACAGGGAAAGAAAACCCTTTCAATTCCAGGAACTGGAAAACCTAAATATTAGCAACACTAGGATGAGAGAAGCTATAAATGTGAGAGTACAGAGTAATGTCACTACTATGTGCCCAGAAGAGCCAGGGATAATACGTGGTACTCATTCCCCGTCTCAGCAAAGGTGGAGAAAGCTCCCTCATTTTTTGATGTGATTATCTGCTGCCTGATTCCCTGCAGGGTGCACAGAGCTGTTTGTTTCCACTTTTTCAGAACTGTTTCCATGTTTTTAGAGCTGTTTGTTTCCACTGTACCTAGGTATTTCATTTCCTCAGAGAGAATGAAAACAAAGGAGGAAAGGTGGAAAGGTTGTGCTGTCCTGGTGCAAACCGTCACAGGGAGAGTAAAAAAGGCATGATAGCAAAAATCAAACTCTTGCTTTGCCCAAGGAGCTGCTGCTGGTGCGGAGCAGCACTGAGGGATAACTTAGGCTGGGATTTTAGCACAGTTCTAGAGTTGTAGTGACCCTTTTTGGTCTTCTCAGGAAACAACGACACGACTAGAGGAGATGAAAGAATGGAACTCTCCCTGAAGAACAGTGTGTCCCATAAAAAGGGCAACACTTCCGTGAGCAGGTATATTAAGAAAAAAAAGCATAAGCAGGTACGAAATAGGTCTTGATCCTGCAGCCACCTAGTTTGCAATAGTTTTATCATTGACTCCAAGGGGAGAAGGATCAAATTCCTTCTAGGGTGCATCCGAGCAGAAATGTAACTTTTTTTCTATTTTGGGTTATACTGGTTAAAAAGTGACTGATGTTTACCTATCTGGCCTGCCCTCTTTGGGACAGGAAAGGAGAAAGAGAACATTATGCTGTGAAGTCAGGTTTTTATTTCCTAGCCAAGGAAAGAGAAAATAACAATTGGGAGGATAAATTATAACTGCTTATACTGCTGTTTGAGGGAAATTATGTAAATATTTATGCAAAGACAGCTTTGCAGGGCTAGTGAGCTGCAGCAGGACTCCCCCTGACAGCATGCACAAGCCGCTGCTGGATCAACAGTCTGAAAAAGCAGATGTGCCAATTTCCTGTATTTGATGATGATGGTTCCTAATTACGCCAGAGCTGTGGCAATGTCCTTTCTTATGTATGACTCTTAATTTTGTTTCATGAAGTCATCTGTGCAACGTTCTTCCGGCATGCAACCATCGTCAAGTTACAGTCACGAAGAGCTTTGTGCTTCGAAACACCAGCAGGCACCGTCTGAAACCTGGAAGCGTTTTTTGCACAGGGTGTTTGGGCACTGCTGAACAACATGCAGACCACACACAGATCCCATTTGCCATCAGCATTATCGTCGTGTTAGAGTGTGAAACTCATTCCTGTAAATGCTGCTGACATCCCATCCTTTAAAAAATGTCTTGGTGAAATATAAGCTTTTAGCAGACCTAGAGCAGGGATACACTCACAGCTGGTTACCTACAGCTCCGTGTTGTGATGAAGTGTGCCAAAACCCTGATCAAACATAACTCATTTTAGGGTCCAACCAAACACCCATTGGGATTTGGGTCTGTTTCTTAGCTTTCTTTACCTCTTGTATGTTATATTGTCTGCTGATGGGGGTTCCTCGGCTGGGGAGACAATTCAGCAAGGAAGGGTAAGGTCAGCAGAGATTAATGCTTGGTGAGGCTGGTAGTTTGGGGAGGGGGGAGGAATTTTCCACCAATGTTGGTTTTTTTTTTCCCAGAGGAGATTTCCTTGATGGCATCATTGCTGGTGCTTTTTTCATCTTCTTTTTTTGGTTTCCCCTGTGGTTCTTGGAACACAGTCCCATTCCTTTCCATTTTTTTCTGGCAGTATATTTGGATTTTTTCTTTCTCCTTTTGTTCTCTTTTTTTTCCCATGCATAATTTGAGGAGGATCCCTAATTTTGGAGCTTGTTTATTTATCTTGTTTGTGTAGACGGGGGCTTGTATAAGTCTGAAACAAGCTTTTGGAGTTGTGTTTTTTGACAGCTTTTTTCTTGCATGGTGTTTTAAGGAAACGTGTGTGGGGTTTGATGTTTTGGTTTTTTGGTTTTTACTTTTTCTTCCTTTCCACCCCAATAAGCTTTTTGTGGCATTTGGTAATTTATCTTTTCATTCAGATTCTGCATTCCATAGGTTGTGGTGACTGCTCTGATTTGCTTCTGGGTCCACCTGCAGCCAGCAGTAGCTGTGAGGTGTTCCCTGATTGTCGGTCTGTGATTATAAAGGCTGAAGCCTGAGGCTCCCTTCTATTTTTCTGGTTATCACTTGGGGGACATGAAGCTCCTGCTGAGGGGGAGTTGTGTTCCTGAGGTTCAGCATGCAGCGATTTTAGAGGTTTGCAGAGCAAGAAGAGGTAGAAATACTGCTTCAAGAAGGTGCAGTGGGGCTCTACAGGGGGGGTTTGGTGGTCAGCTGTCCCTGCACCCTGGAGAGAAGGTGCTGCTGCTGGGACCCAGGTTGCTCCAAGAAAGACCCAGTCCCTGGCACAGGGGTGGCTGTGGCTGGGTCTGTGGAAGCCCTGTAGAGGAAAGAGCAGGAGGAAGAGGTGATGTGGGTGCTTAGCACCTGGAGGGATAGACAAAAAGATGCCAGATCTTTTATGGAGGTTTTCTGGAGGCCTGCCTGCAGGTAAGAGCCAGGGCACAAGGGAGGAGAGATGGCTGGAGATATTGCTGCCATGAGAGGTTGATGGAGGCTCCAATATGGGGCAAGTTGGCAATTTGTGTCTCCTGGCAGCTGGGGAAGTCTCTTTCTCTGCATTTGGGTCATGATGTCCCCTATCCTGGTAGCAAGGGAAGGGAGAAACATTGCAGAGTGAAGCTTGGTACTGAGCATGTAGGGCAGGGTGATGTCTGCTACAGAGTCCTCAGGAGGAGTCAAACACTTCAGAGGGATGCTCACCTTAAAACTATGAGCAGATCATTATGGCATGGCAAGCATGGGAGAAGCAAAGCCTCCCCTTGTCCCTGCCAGTCCAGGATGCTGTGTTGGAAGCTTAGAGGTGGGAGGAATACTGCAGTGGCTGGATATGGGCTTTCCAGGGCAGAGGCAAGGGGGAAGGGTAGAGGGGAGTGGCTTGCCCTCCACAGGCAGGAGTGGTTGCAAGGTGAAGAGCTACTCAGGTGGCTGGGTGATAGCCTGGCTGAGTGCCTGAGGTTGGGATGGAAGGGTAGCACCATGCTGGGCACTGGCAGCAGGATATAGGGAAACCTTGTCACCACAAAGCCAGCTGAGCACTGGGGCAGAGCAACCAAGAGAGGTGCAGTTTGCACCCTTGAAGAGTTTTAAGGCATCATGAGTCAAAGCCCTGAGCTTTGCTCTGAGCTTGGTGTTTCCCATGCTTTGAACAGGAGGTTGGACCATCTGAGGTACTTTCCAACCTGATTGGCTGGACAGTTTTCCTTCTTTGGCTTAAAGATATTATGTGCTTTGGACTTAGAGAGCTTAAACTTGGTTGTGGCATTGCCTTCTTCTACCTTGAGTAATTTTAAGTTACTGAAAACTTTTCAACAAAAAATTCAAACTCCTGTCAAACCTTCCAAGGGGGCTGTGCTTGGTAAAACCCCAAATTCACGAAGTAGCCTGGGATTTCTACCACAGTCAGTCTTCCCTGAGTCTGCTGGGAAGGAAGAGGGCTTGTGGGTGTGTTTGCCAGCTGAGTCATTGTCCATTTACTCAGTGAACCATGCTGCTAACTCAGGCAGACGTCAGTCTTACTTGCCCTGTTTGTGTGAGCAGTTCCTCCACCTGTCTGGAAGATACGCGGTGTTTTCTGCATTCGTGTGACTGTACTGGCCTTCAGACAAGAGTCAGATAGAGTTGATCTATCTTAACTGATATTTACATTTTCATGACTCAGAATTACCCTTCCCTCAACTTCTCAGCACTTCAAAGGAAGTTGGACTTGTACTACATAGCATGTAGTACTAATGTCTTGTTTCCAGTAGCTGAAGAGATTATACTTTTTCTTTTCCTATTGTTGAATAATTGGGACAGAAGTGGAGCAGTGTTCATGGGGATTCCAGATTTCATTTCAAGTGCTGGTGTTGTCGGAGCAGTAGATGCAATTGCCTAGCACAGGCAAGAGGGATAGTGTCTCTTCACCTGGAGATGAAGCAGCTTTTTAAGTGTTTGATAATTTTGATGCCTTGGAAATCATAGTTCTGTTAACCAAGGCTGCTGTTGAATATACCTCCGCAGATCAACTTAGCAGGATGCAGATAGTGTCATACTTAAGCAACTGTTTTGGGGAATATATGCAGTTGCCATACAGGAATGGTGATGGGGAAAACCTAGGGTACTAAACTGTCATTGTGATATTGCAGTATTTTAGTATTACTGTTGAATATTTGTGGTCTCTTGGCTGGGAAAAAAAAAAAGGCGTTTTAAAGTAAAAGTTTTGTTCAGCAAAGCTAAACAAGAAGCAAAATAGGTTATGGTAGCAAGGGTGATCCTTTCAGTGTGTCTCTCCTGTGTCTTTGGAAAAGTAAGGCTGACCTTGTGGTTAAGGCTCAAAAGCTGATTGCAGAAAAAGACTTGAAAATGTGAAAACCACCACTATTTTCTGCATGATACCTGGCAGGAAACTGATCACTTGATTTTCAGATTTCCATCTATGAAATGGTGACTTGGGTTCTTCTATTCCTTTGCTGCCTGTGATGTTTAGAACATAGTGCCCAATGAAGCCTGATCTCTCTAGGCACCATTAGCAGTGTGCCACTCACTGTTAGGGGATGGCCGCCTTTATCTCCATTATACGTATATTTCCTTGGTGATGTCCTGCACGCAATTCCTGTGTGGATTTGTGTCTTCTAGAGAACATCTGCTGTGATGGCTCTGCAGCATCTTAGTGTGAGCATCTCTTCTCATACAGACTCCAGTGGGCGCCTGCCCAACTCTCCCTCTGCCAGCAAAGAAAACAGGCTGGTGTGCAGGCAGGCAGCTGTAAGCAGGAGCTTGCACTTATTTTACCAACCCACTGTTTCCCTGGCTAGTCTGAGAAGTGCTCTTTGGTCTCTGCTTGGAAGCAGCTTTTGCTCTTGATTACAAGACCATCATAGCAAAAGACACTTGTTTTGAAGCATGGATGAGTCTATGATTCTGTTTTCAGAGTGGGAGGTGCTTGAATCCCTGCTGAGGATCTGCAAAGAGGATATCATTTAATTCACCGGCTACCTAATTTCCTGAGTCGGAGATGGTGATGAGTCAGTGTGTGTTCACCTGGGCAACTCACAGACAACTTGCCTAGACATATACAAAGATGCCTTGTGGCACACAACAGCTATGCTGTATATACCCTTTATCTGTTCCCTGCCTATACTGTGCTGTCCCATTTCCCTCTGCTTGGGAGCATTTCTTTGTTGTGATTTTGGGTTTTTTGTTTGGTTTTTTTTTTTTTTTCATTTTGCTCATCTAGGCTTTTGTGCTCCCAACCTAGCAAAGAATGATTGGAATCAACTGCACCTCAGGGAGTGAGTCAGAGTCATCATGGACTTGGGAAGATACTTGGTCCACACAGACCAAAAGAAACGGGAGATGCTGTCAGATGGGAGAAGAACAGGCAGATGTTTCAGTTGAGCAGGATTCATTTGGAACCAATCTACTGCTCTGCAATTAGAGTTGTCCCTTGCTTTTTCCAGTTTTGCCCTTGGAAACACAGTTCGTATGGGAACTCATTACCGGCTAAATTTGTGACAGCAATGTTTCTCCCTTCCGGGAATGCACTGCAGTCTCTGCCCAGGTTTTCAGTATTTTCCTTGCTATCTGCCTAGCACTCTAGCACTTCTTAAGGCTGAAGTAATATTAAGAGATGGTCATTTCTCCAGGTTTTGGCTAGGAAAGGTGAATTGTACATCCCTGTGTATGCAGAAGGGGCTAAAGTGTGCCTTACTGTGTCATTTTTTTTAAACTTGACATCTTCTAGCTGGTAAACATCCACAGTGAGTTAGTCTTTCTGGGTAATGGAGAAGATGGGGACATGGTTCGCACCAAATGTAGGTGTCGGCTTTTGGGTGGGATTAATTGCTCCCACAGACAAACAACAGAGCGTAGGTTGCAGAGCTTGTGTGCAGACATCAGCAAAGCGAGGTGACTGCCACCTGTAGCAATCCTACAGCTTACCATCCGTGCAGACAACCACAGATTCAGTCTGTGTCCTACTGTAGCGTTCTGGTCTGCGAAGCCACTCCACTGCAGTGTCTAGGAACCCAGCTGTACCGGAAGAGTCACAGTGATGACAATAACTATTCCCATGCTTACTGTGCACAGCACATTTCATCCTGGTAGGTTTGAAGTTGCTTCCCAGGCACAGAGTGAAAGGCTGGCCATAGAGAGAAGTTACAGACAAAACACAGCTACTCTGCGCTCGAAGTGCGGTAACTGCTTATCAGCTCTGCATGTCCTTATCTGCAGGAAATAAGAAATACCCCCTGTAAATCATGTCTTATAAATAAACCCTACCAGTCTCAACTGTCATGAGCCATGTCACAGGAACCTTGATGAACAGAAGCCAAAGATAAAGGTGAGTCATCAGGAAGTAGTTGTCATTTTGTTGCTGATCTCATGAAAAATTGTTTGTACACCCTGTCAAAAATCTGTTGTTTTCCATCTTTGTTTTTCTGAGAAAGGACTGACTGAGCATACAGTGTCCACTTTTCTGGACAGGGAAGGTGAGTTATGAAAGATGTGACTGTGGATGTGCATATTATGAGCAAGTTTTAGTAAGGACATCGAGCAGAGCTGCTGTTGTGGTACAGGTTGTCTCAGCTGCCTGAAGAACGAACAAGAATGTGGCTCTGAGAGATGTAAGTGATCTAGAGACTGTCAACTGAGATAAGCATGCATTTGCAGGGCTCTGTTTCACAGCTGTGAAACCAGTTCCTAATAGCAAAGGTAGCAATCCTTGCTTGTTATTATTAACTTTTCCAGTTTCACTAGTACCTTAAGTGTCCTAGTATGGTCATTAAGTGAAAAAGTGCAGGTGTGGAGCATAATGCTGGATCCTGACAGCATGAGGGAACTAAGTCAGTACAGGATCCTGAGTACTTACGTAAATCACCTAAACTACCCTTCATTTTTAAATCTAAATTGACATAAATAAAATCCTTAGTTTCTCTAGGGCTTTTTGTTATACTTTTTCCCACTGTCCTACAACCTTATAGAAATGTATGCTGTCTCTTTGGTGCTGTGCATCAAGAGAAAGTCCGCTATCTTTAAAGATTTTCAGTGTGTGAAGCAGGCAGGCTCAAATCTCTTTCTGTCTCTCATTCTTAAAGTTCCTGGGTTTCCTTGAATAAGAAGTGTAAAAAAAAACAGTTTCTCACCTTTTGTGCTGTGGGAATTGAGAGCGTTCAGCATCTTGCAGGGTGTTTTCAGCTTGCAGAATGAAATAGTTACTGAATGTAGCTCATCAATGTGGAATGCCCTGATATAATTTAGAAGCTCATTAGAAATCATAATCATAGTGACAGATGTTGGTGAGAAGTAGGAACTAGCACAAAGAAAATAGGGGGTTATTTGTTAGTTACGAGAAAGATTTACGGACAAAATTTTCTGAAATATCCAAGGAGTTTAACTATGACTTGGAAATGTCTGTCTAGGTTTCTTAGTGCATAAATCACTTGGAAAATAGGACTGAAGTGCTCAAATATTGAAAGGCCTTTTCAATAAATTATTTCTGCTTCTAATAGGCATAATTTCAAATAATGTCTACTAAAACAAGTTAAACTTGGACATGCCTTTCTGTGAAGTTATTCATAATATAGTAACTTCATGTGTTTGATGCAATGAGGATGGGACCTTTGCTGTGAGGTGGGAGACCTGTGCCTGTGTAGTGGAGAAACATGAGCAACTTGATTGTGTGCTTAGCTTTAGCCTAAGCTGGTGGCACACATTCTTAATAGCAGAACTATTAATGACTGCCAGAATCATGTTACTTGGCCAGTTACTTGGCTAAATGTGAAATCATTAAAAGATAGATTTGGAGATGTACATTCTTCCTTTCTATTACCCACATCCTTTTGGTTGCATCACCGAAGCTGAGGCAGCTTTTACAGTAACACGTTGTTGCCTGTGCAGGATTTGGCTCTTGGCTGTTACCACACCTCCCCCTCAAGCAGCAGATAATGGCTTTGTGTGGGGGGTCACATCCTGAAGTGGGATATGTCACACACAGTTTGAGGGGGAAGTAAAAGCAGTATTGTGGGATGAACAGCTTTACGGAAGTCTCAAAACCAGTGTGAAGCTCTTCAGTCTATTGCAACACCATGCGTGGTGCTTGTTGTGACTGAGCAAACAGAGTAAAACCACCAGCTTTTCACCAAGAATCTAACTCTCCTGCTAACTGACCTGTGTGAGTTCCTCAGAAATGGCCACTGAAATGATTTGTGCTCAGCCTGTGTGAGCATCCTCTGGAGTCTGGTCACAAGTCCTTGCACACAGGGCAGCGCAGCATTCTACTTCCTAGGTAGCCCTGCAAGCTGCTGCTTGGGGTGTGTGGCCCCCAAGGGAAATCCAGCTGATCCTTCGCATGGAAAGTGACTCAGATGCAGAAGTGAAGATGAGCAGCTCATGTGTGAGTGGCTCCTCAGGGATGGAACAGTCTTTTCTAGAAAGGCTTTCTGTGTGACAGAGCTGGGAGGGCTTTGGCTGTCACTGGAGGTGTGAGCCCTGATCTCTGCTGCTCTCAGGTGCTCTCTGTGCCACGCAATTTGGGAGTGCAGAGAATTTTAAAATTACCTGGGACTATCGGTCAGTGTTGGGAAGTAAAGCTGTAGGATTTCAATAATGCAAGTCAGTTAAAAATACCTTTATTAGAGTGTCCTGGCATGTGGGCTTGCTGGGATGTGAAGTCACCTGATGAAAACATCGACCAATAATAAAAATTTCCTAGCAGAAAATGGGCTTTCTGTTGCTGCAGTGCTGTTCTTCTGAGGTTTTCCATCTGCTTTACAAACAATATCTGGCTGTGCCTAGAAACGCTTCTGTGAGAACAGCATCTCTTGTGGCAGTTTCCAGCTGTCTAGCAGACAAGAGCACCCAGGTGCCATGGTAAACCAGGGAGTGAATAGTAGCCATTCCCATTTTATGGGGAGAGGGAGAGGTGCTGTTGCAAGACTGAAAGGGACCACCTAGTTGGACAGTTTCGCAGCTGAGCATCCCTATGTAGGCACTAAAGGTTTAACCAGAAGAGTGTCATAGAGGATCATATAAGCCAATTTAGGAAAATAAATCCAAATAGTTCAATTAACTCCACCTTTGGAAATGTGGGCTAAGCAGTTTTGCCTGTTTGCTCTTAATGATCCTTAAGCTTCTTTGTTTTGAAAATTTAGCACAGCATAGTAAGCAGGATAGTCCACCAGCACCAGGGCTCAGTGTGTCCATTTCCAGGTCTGTACTCTTGTGCGAGGTGTCCCAGCTCTTAGTGGCTCTGTCTTGCCACTGTGGGAGGGCAGGAGGGATTGAAATTTGCCCGGTGGTGCTGAATGCAGGCAGACCTTGAGCTGATACTGTGGCACAGATGATCTCCATAAACTGTGATGACATTAATCTAATGTATGCGTTCTCCTACAAATGTGAATAGCAACAAATACAAATTCTATGCAAATAAGGCATTCATGCAGTATGTGCAAATGGGTGAACATCTGAGGATTCAAATATTATATCAGAAGTTTTTCACAGTCATGCCTGTTCCAAAATTTGCAGTTAGAGGGCCCTTCTGTGTTCCCATGGGAACACTCAGGTAAGGGAGAGAGATGTGTCAGCTGCTCCCCTTCCTTTAAAGGAGCACCTGAAGCAGGAACCATCTCCTGCTTGCTAGATTCCTCCTCCTTCTCCAAGCCTACAGCTCATCAGGAAGCCTGGCTGCTCCGGAAGACTTGCACAAGCCTCTGTGACCCCCCTCAGTGGGAAAAAAAGGTGAATGTTAAGCATTCCTCAGAAAAGGAAAGCGGTACCCTCTGCCAACTGGCAAAGAGCAAGTGCTGGCACTAGCTGCAGAAGGGAAATTATTCATTCGTTCTGCAAAAGCACATATTGGGAATCCCTCTCCAAGTCCTTTCATGGCTCTTCCAGCTGCACTTGCTGCAGCCCAGGCGGTCAAAAGGATTTGGGTGTCTAAGCATCCCACACAGGCGAGGAAGCTTATTCTGGCAGTGCGTCTGTGAGTTAAGAAAGTCTCATCTCCCTTTTTATAAAGCGGAGAAGGAAGCAGAGGACAGCTGTGTGGTTTGCCTGAGACAGCAGGAAGGAAAGGAGTGAATTTAGTTCACCTGTGCTCCCATCCAGCACCATGGGGAATTTGGTTTGCAACAGAAAACAAAAAAGTAGGAACAAGTGTGAAGTATGCAAGAACCTCAAGTATAAAAACAGGACATGGAGTCAAGTTTTTTCTTCTTTCTATTTTCTTTTTTATCTTCTTTTACAAAAACATATCTTTGCATCTTTTCTACCAACAGTTTGACACCAAGGTCCTCATCTCTACGCTTCTGGTCCCTCCATCTGGAGCACCACCTCTGGCTCCCTGTACGTAAACTATTGCATTATTTTCCCTCTGTCTCTTATTCCCAGGAGCTTCTTGTGATCCCTGATGTATCTGATGTTCTTTTATTTTACAATTAAAAAATGAAAACAGGAAAAAAGAGAGGAGGAGGAAGATGGAGAAAAAAATCTTTCTCCCTTCTTTTCAGCTGCTTGTGAAAACTCAGGATTCTAAGAGTGTTTCAAAATCAAGCTGTATCTTGTAAAATAAAAGAGTGTCAGATACATCAGGGTTCACAAGAAGCTCCTGGGAATAAGAGACAGGGGAAAATAATGCAATAGTTCACGTACGGGGAGCCAGAGGTGATGCTCCGGATGGAGAGACCAGAAGAGTAGAGATGAGGACCTTAGTGTCAAACTGTTGGTAGTAGAGATGCAAAGATATGTTTTTGTAAATACAGAACTATTCAGACTGCTCTTCCCTTTTTAAGCCACTGTTGCTGTTCAGTCAAGGGTGGTGATTTATGAGAGGGAACAAGTCTGTTAAAGGGGTTGTATCCCAGACAAGGACTCCCTTAAAAACAGGCTGGCTTTTCTGGTGGTTATATGAAGACCTCAGATCTGAGCTTTGAATTACACTCTGAAGGTGTCTGTCTTTTGGCTTTGGGTTGCTCACCTGGGTCATGGAATGAGATGCCTGTGGAGAAAGGGAGTAAGTACCTGCCATGGTCTTTATTACCAGTGGTTTGAGTTTCTTCTGCTGATCTTGTGCCCACAGGTGCAATAGTATCAACAACTACAGATAAAGTTTCCAGCTTTTCCGCTCCCCCTTCCCTCCATGCCCTTGCCTATTCAGACAGTGAGAAGTTAGGAAGACTTTCTGCAAACCTGTGCTATTGATTGCTTAAAGAAAAAATAGTCCGTTGTCGAATACACATCAGCAAGCTCAGCAAGACAAGATCATGATTACTCTTAACATAGGCAAGCAACTATTATAAATATAGCCCCCTTAATAAAAAAATAAACCCTCTGGCAGTAGGTTAAGAATTAGGGCCAGCAATTCATGGTATGTTGATAAATCTTCATTCTGAGCCCATTAAATCACCAGCTGGCTCATTCAAGAGGGATTCGCAAGAGGTAATACAGGACTGATCTTTGCTCTGCCATAAATGCTGGTGTACATGAACCAATTCAATCAACAAGTTATTTTTTGGCTTCCTTCCCTTGGTGTAGTTTGTCTTATTGTGTGACTGTGTGATTAGTACAACCTCTTATGAGGCGGCTGCACGGTGCGAGCTGCTTGGCTTTTCTTGTTGTTTCCTTTTGTGCTGCAGCTTGTCATAGCCCCCAATCGCAATGTAGCCCTTTCTGCTTTTCAGAGGTTTTTCTCAAGGCTGTCTGTAGCTTGAGCTTTGACTGTGTTGGACTGTTGGGCTTTTTCCTCTTCTAATAGACTTCTTACCTTTCAAAATATTCTGTGATTGCTGCATGGTTGATTTTTTTTCTTTTACTGCAGTAAGGGAAAAATGTGGCTTTTTTGACAGTCAGGTTGTATGTTTGTTTGTTCTTTTATTTTTGGCTTCTTAGGAGCTCTTTGCCACTTTTCACTTTTTCTAATTTTCTCTTTTTCCAATCCAGACACATTGTATACTCAAAGCCAAAATGTCTTACGCAACTTTAAATGACTTTTTAGAACAAAAAGAGCACCACACAAACAAAAAACCTGATTTTAAGGTTTTCTTCTGCAATAGAATAGAAGAAAAAAATACATGTTTAGAGGTGAAAGACTTGGCTGCACATAAAGCTTTAGCTTAATTTCTGTATTTCTTTTAACTTTAGAGGAGGAAAGCAGGATCCTAGTTAACATTACAGAAGGGGGAAAAAACCTACCAAAAAATAATTACTTGTGTACCCAGATTGTTTGCAGTTCAGGATAATGTAGTGGTGACCTGAAAAGAGATTTTTAGGTAACAAGCAGGTCTGTTCTGTGTGTAGGAAGAAAGTTAAGCAGAGATGGTAATGGGCATGAGACCTCAGTGAGGGAGGTTGTGCCTGCTGAAACGGGATGTTGTAGTTCAAGACTGGCAAAGAAACGAAAAGCAGGCCTTGATCTCTTGGGATAAAGGCATCCATGTGCCTCAGATAATGTTGCCATGTCTGGAGATGGCTGAAATTTTTCAAAAACTTGTAGGGTGACAACATTTTGCTGAAAAGGTGTGCAGGGGAGTCATTGTATTGTTGTTTGCTTTCAAAAATGTGAATATCAAAGGCAATTACTGAAAAGGCAAGCGTTTTTCAGAGGCACTGCTATTTTTTTTCCTCCTATTATTCACCAAGCAGCTCGAGGTTTTCCTGGTTCACTGGCGTTACACAGAGCTGCAGCCATACTAAGTGCTGGCTCTGACAGTGATTTACAATAGCCTTTCTTCAGACAAGGCAGGAGTGATCCGCAGAACAACTTGTGAACATGTTTGATCAGTCCCATAATTTCGGTTTCCATGTACACTGATAAACCGAAAGACAGAGGCAATCATGGTGACAGGGAATTTTAAATTGTTTGTTGTGAATAGTGAAGCTGAATGTTAAATAGCAACATTTTGAAATGCTTCATCATAGCAAAAATCTTAGGCAAAGATGACAGGCTCTCTGCAGAAGAGAATAGCGCCATGCAGTAGCACTGCCAGGGAGGGTTAATGGGAATCAGGTGTTTATTCCTGTTTACCTGCCCATGCTGGCTCTGGAAGGAATGCTCCCACATTCACGGTTGGGACCTGAAATGCCTTTACCAATGCAAAAATGCTTTACGTGAGTGTCAGAACAGACTCTAGACAAGCTGTGCTTACCTAAATGGGTGAGAGGTGTTTCTGCTCCAGCAGGGGGATTGGGCTAGATGATCTTTTGAGGTCCTTTCCAATCCCTAGCATTCTGTGATTCTGTGAGAGACCACCTAGCTCTGTGTACTGCTCTAATGCCTGTGCTGTGCTTGTCAGGGTGCTGCATAAAAGATGCTGGTGTCAGTGCTACTGCCCCTTTTGGGGAGAAACCTGTAGTGGTGGACCATGTCCCCTTTGTTCCTCGGCTGGTGACCAAGTGCCAGCTTGCCAGGACAGATACCAGCTCAGGTCAGAGTTTGGCAGCTGCCATCTACCTTTGACCATGTGTCAGAAAAGATCTGTTTCCTTCCCAACTGTTGTTTTCTAGAGCATATTCCCAAAGGATTTGTCAGCCCTACTCATTTTGCATTAGTCTGTGAGTGGGGCCAGCCAGTCAGTTTTCCCTGGGATGTTATTCCTGGTTGAAGAGACTTCACTCTGCACAACTGATCTTGTTAACTGCAGTTTGCGCTTTTCTTTCTTTTTTTTTTTTTCATTCCACTAGCTATAATGGGCATTCTCAGACTGCTGAAATAATGTCTTTGTTCTGGTATTAGACCCTTGGGTAGAAACAACATTCCCCCTAAAAGTGCATCCTCTAAAATATGTTAAATGCCTTTTCTAAATTCCAATTTAAATAGATTTTGATAGAAAAGATGGAAGAATCTTTCACAGAAGAAAAAAAATCTTTTAAAATTATAACTGAAGCAAATATAGTTTAGTAGTATACTAGTTACAGAATGAACAGCATATTGTATGTGCTGTGTTAGAGGTATGTTATGAATAACAAAAGCACTGGAGCATTTACATATTTGTTTTCAGAAATCCTGGCAGTTGGATTTCACCATTCTGTGCCTCTTTGCCAGAATCACTAAACAGTGGTACATATGGCTTCTGAAGTACCATATGCCGTAGAAAACGTTAGCTGATGCCTATACTGATGCGACACACTATAGTCTTTATTTAGATTTTTTTGCAGTTTTGAACAAAGAATATTAGATCATGCAAAACATTGTGCAAGCAGTATGTAGTCGTACATACAGTAAAACATAATACATTGCACCCAAAGAAATGCATATTAAAAAAGGCAGGGGAAAACGGTGGTATTGTGAATCAGAACGTGCATGTGCCAAGAAATGTCTCAAAAGGTTTTGTATGGCTGAGGCAGGAGATTTTTCTAGTGCTTGAAGCAAGTTAAGATACAGAGCTCCACAGAAGCACAGTTTTTGAATCAAGGCCCAGTTTCTAAGAGACCTTCCCTATTCCAAAGAGTACTTAAGTTTAAATTTAAGTGCATGCTTGAAGTCCTTTGGGAGTGAAGGAAACACGTGCATATGTGCTTTTCTTCACAGAGCCTTCATTGTAGGAACAGTGATAACTCTGTTCTCTCCCACACAGTTGTCTGAAAATAATGACAATGAATACTATTTTAATGAGTAATGAGAAAACCACCTTGAATATGAAATGAAATATGGTTTCAAACACAACGAACATCTGAATCCAATCTGATATTAAAAATTTGGGGTTTGCTTTGACAACAGTTTTTAAAGTCCCTTCTCCCCGCCTCCCACCCCAGTCCTGACGGCGTTAATGATGGCTGCATTCACATAGCTGATGCCAATGGAAATACCAAACTCAGAGGGCAAGCCTGATGTCAGTGCTGTAGAGCACCAGGAGCAGCTGAAAGAGAACACAGCTGGTGGGGGAAGGAGAGCAAGGCATTGTTTCCCACCACCACAACTTCCCTCCCAAGCATGTTGGTGCAGTGTAGCAAGAGTTAAACTGTGAAAAGTTGGAAACTGTGGAACTACCTTGTAGGTTGCAGGCACTTGGTTGAGGCCAACAAACTAACCACAACAAGGACCTATGATGAACCTGCTCCACAGATGGCCAGCCAGGGGAAACTAGGGGTGCCGCAACCACAGGGCATAGGAAGAGCTGTTGGATAAGCCTTGGGCAGAGCGCACATGGTTTAGGAGATGGTCACCACCACAGTGAAGCGTGCTACCCTGGATGTGGTGCTGTTGGGTGACTGCAAAAAGGTGTATGTGA
This sequence comes from Pampusana beccarii, assembly GCA_013399365.1. Taxonomy (NCBI): domain Eukaryota; kingdom Metazoa; phylum Chordata; class Aves; order Columbiformes; family Columbidae; genus Pampusana; species Pampusana beccarii. The sequence continues at coordinate 61,251 of VWYH01003319.1, read as the reverse complement.
CATTTAACAGCACAAGTAAATGTAGAAAGACCAACACCGGAGCTGCTCATCCCAAAGGAAGATGGTAGTAGCAGGGGCTGAGCAGGTGTTTCATTCATCTGTCTCTTGCCTAGGCACGGTGTAAAGGAGAGTGCACTAAGTGCCCAGCCTGCCCCAGTTGTGCAGCTGCCCTTTTTAGCCTGTGAACCAGGATGTCAAAAGCAGCAGTGAGCCCCCTGAGACACACGTGGGGAAGTTGTCCAGACTGAGCTGGGCAGACTTGCAGGGAGGAAGCGCAACCTGAGTCAGGTTGACTATTGAGCAAGTCATTTTAGCTTGTTTCCCTGCAGAGGGAGCGAGTTGTGCATGGAGTGACTTTGCAGGAGGACAGTTATGGGCTCAGTGTGCCACGGCAGCAGAGAGATGGGCATGGCAGAGCTGCCCTGCTGCTCCTTTCTTGGGGGTAACAGCTCCCACACAAGAGATCTGCTTCAACATCGATTGTGTTTATTTTTAAGAAAACCTCCAAAACTAAAAGTAAGGGGATAAAAAACCTCTGCACACCTCAATTCCATTGGTATTTTTATGCCCCTGCTGGCTGCTTCACTGTTTGATTTCAAGTCCACTCTTGTGGCTGCCAAGAGTGTGAGACATTCATGGGCTTGAGTTGCTTTCCAGACTGTCTTGACATGCAGTCTCTCCCCATGCTGAAGACATTGTGTATCATTTACGGGCACAAACAGGCGATTTGCTATATTAGTCTCATTACCTCCCCTTTCAAAAAGCATCCACCACTGTCTGCCCTGTGGTTTGGAAAGGGGTTAATGCTGTTCCTTCCTAAACCTCACCTTGCCAGTACATCTCCCGTGTGCTGCAGTTATTAAATGACACTTCACAACTTCATCTCCTCTTCTGCTACATCTGCTTCCTGCTCCCATGTGCAACCTCGCTCACATCCCAAACAACTAAATGCATTGTTTCCTCTGTTTCTCCTGCCAGCATGGAAAGAAGCCATCCTCGAAGCAGGATTGCCTTTGAGTTGGCAGCAGCTGAGTGATTGGCATTGGGCATTACTGCTGAGACTCTGGCAGGCCATTTAGCAGAGAACCTTGGCTAATGAATGTCATCCACACCTAGCAGATGTGCCACTGGCTGCCATGCCAGATTTTTGACATAATACAGTGCTACTGGACACGATAGTGCTTGGGAAAAGCCATGGCATAACTTTTGCCTTCAATGCAGCACTCCATCTCCCTCCCTGTTCTATGAGAGAGAGAAAACCTGCACAGGGGAAGGTGATAGATATGTTGGTGTCTCCCACTCCTCATCCGTGTTTTTAATTGGTGTATAGATCATACTTGTGCTTCTTTCCCTCGCATACCAGGGTACCTTAAAAAAAAGAAACACCACCTTTTTTTTCGTTATACTTGCAGTGTAGGCTCCAGCTAGTGCCTGCCAGCCTCTCCGGCTCCGTGCCTCTCCGGCTCCGTGCCTCTCCTCCGCCTTTCCCGACGTGTCCGAGGCTGGACCAGGCGCTGCTGTCGGATGAGATGGAGAGGGTGTCTGAGGACGAAAGGCGCAGTTTTCCCTCCCATACTTCCCCGACAGCCGAGTTTGCTGCTGCAGGAAAGTGCCTGGGACCTAAATCTCTCCGCCGGCAGCATTTTATGTGGGTTTCGTCTTTCCTCTCCTGCCCTCCATCGGAGGGAAGGGAGCGTTCACCCTTGCGGGGGAAAGCAAGGGAGGGGTCCCCGGCACCCCGGGCTCCTCAGGACTCCCCCATCACCCTCGCCTAAATTCTCCGTGGGGCCGACCCGAGGAACGGTCACCCAAACTGGCAGGGGACGGGGATCGCGTCCCCCCGGCGCGTCTGCCGCCTAATCCCGGGAGTAATCCCCAAAAGCGGCATTATAGCGGCCGGCCGCTAATCCCGAGCCCAGGCAAATGTCTTTCTCTGACCAGTATCGTGTGCATGGGTCCGTGTGCTGGTTCCCTCGGTCTCGGGGGAGATGTCTTCACGCAGGGTGTGGGGACAGGCCATCAGCGTGATGCGATCGGGGTTTTCGACCAAACATTCTGCCTTTACGACGTGAAACAACTCTCTCATTAACCCTCTAATTGCCCGGCGGTGCGTGCGGAGGAGAAGGCGGGCAAGGGGCGCAAGAAGGGGCGGGGGGGACATGCGCTGCCCGGCCGCGGCCGGTCCGCCGGGCCCAGAGGATGCTGCCCCGGCCGGGCCGGGGCTTCCACACCGGCGGTGAATTCACCCGCTCCCTGTCGCTGCGCCTTCAGCCGAGGTCATCCGTCTTCTACCCTCCTCGTAACTATATTCTGGACCGTTGGTTTTTATTTAATTAGCTAGGGGAGCGGCGCAGTGAATTCTTTGTCCCGAAGGAGAGTTATCACACACACACACACAAAAAACCCGAAAACAAAAACAAAACACACAAACAAAAAAAAAAAAACACCCGAAAAAGAAACCCCACAACCTTCTGGGAGTCAGCCGTTGTCCCTTCATCCTTTGCTACGCGATACTAGCCACCAGCTGGAACCGGTGTCCCCACTGCTGCTGCCTGCATCGGGTGACTTTCGGGATTTGTCGTTCAAATATATTTAGCTCTGAGTGTGTGGGGGGGTGTTCCCTTCCTGCCGGCTGAAAGTCAAGTTCAGTGCAGCTTTTCTGGGCTGGGATGCTTTCGGGGGGGTGATGCAGGGGTGTCGATACCAGGGATATCATTAAAAAAAAAAAAGGCAGCTCTGGTTGCATGAGATCAGCCGCCTATGCATGAAAGTAACACAGATCACTTTGCTACTCTTCCCATTTTTTTTTTCTCGGCCTCTTTATCTTTCAATTGAAAACCAATTAAACGTTTCTATAAATCTGTTAGCATCCCTTTTACGTGGGGCCCTCTGATGCCTGCTATATTGCCCTTTAGATGCCTCTTCCTTTTTTTGTTTTACAATTGTTGTATCAATATAATGCTTCCTTTCTTTCTCTGTCTCTATAGATACAGATATACAAGGCAAACTGAAGGTTTCGACTGCTATTCAGTGCCTCTTCATTTGTCCCGGAGCTGTAACAGTGGTGCCCTTTCTCTTCTGGATGCTTTTCCTTGCTTCTGAAGCAGCAGTTATGGGAGAAGCAGATGGCTACTGATTGGGTGAGCTTTGTGGCTTTAATACTGAATACTTTATGGAAAAGGACTTTATCATGCTTGGTTGGTCAGAGGAACAACGGGATGAGATTTATGACTAGAGAAAATAAATCTTTTTAAGTTTCAGGCTCCTTTACACACACCACATCAAGTCGCTGTAGCAGAGCAAGCACTGAAATCCTCTGCATCTTTCTTTTTTCCTTCCCTCCCCCTCTGCCTTTCCTTTCACTGCTCTCCCCACCCCCTCTCCATCAGAGTTAGCAAACCTCTGCAAACTTTAGGGAGTGTCACTCATTGGAGCAGCAGAGGCCTTCACAGCCCCACAGGCTACACCAAGAAGGAAAAGACCATCCCCAGACGCAGATAATCTACCACAGGGGAATATGCTGGGCAGTGAGCTCCTGCAAAGGCGTGTGCATATGTAGCCCAGAAACAAGCTAACCAGGGTCCTGGTGGGGACTTTTGAGTGATGTCCTCAGAAATCCAAGAAGGTCAAGCTTGTGTGGCCACCAGAGATACTCTGGGTTGGGCTGCTCACTGCAGACCCCACATCTCCCAAAGGAGAGGTAGCCAAGCACTGCCCAACTCCACTGCACGCCACACTGGGCAGGCTGGAGGCTCTGGGATCCCTTCTATGCCAGGGAACTACTTTCTGCACTGTCCCTCAGGGCCCCCTGAGGAGGCTCAGTCCTCATCACCAGCTGTGGCATTGACCATTGAGTCTCAGTTTCTGCATGGTCTCACACCTAAGCTGAAGGATGACCAAGAGCCAGAGTGAAGTCCTGCCCCGGTGTTGAGTGCTGGTAGTGGCACACAGGGACTGAAAGGGCCAAGGACATGCTGGAGGCAGAAGCAGATTTCAGTCCTAGAGGAATTCCCCTTTTCCTTTCTTTCTCTTTCTGGTCCCTTATAGCCCATAACATCTTGTATCAGGCTGTTAAACATTTTAAGGAAGCTAAAGCTAGGTGAAAGCTTTACAGGTGTTGCTTGCTGCTTGCTGCTACTTTCAGGTCAAGTAAGGAGGAAAAACAGCAAGCCACAGTTGAGAAAAATAATGTTGAGATAGAAACTCAAAAGTGATTTGTGGCTATATATTAACCGCCTAACTAACCACTCTGTATTACATTCATTGTTTGGTTTTCTGGCCAGTTAGAAAAAAAAACCTCTGTGACTCTTCAGTGAATCTACAAAATAATATTTCTGAATAGTTTCCATATTTCCTTGGAAAGAATTACAGGAAAGTTCAAGCACAGTCAAGGGATGAAGAAACAGCTGAGGTGCTTACAGCATCTCTGAGCCATGAAAAAGCATGGGGAAGGGATGCTGAGTCCTGCTATGGCTGCCTGTGGCTCCTGGGGAAGCAGAAGTGTTTGCTCCTTCTGGAGGTGAACCATAACAAAAACTGGAGTATGGCAAAAGGGGCTTTACAATTTTGGAGCGTGATGGTGACATAACCTGGGAGTCCCAGGTGCTCCTGTAAACATCAGTGAGTTGCTGCTGAAGGGCCAATGGAAATGGAAAGGGATAGCGGACCGCAGGTTTGTCTGAGAGCTGTGCTGGAAACAAGATGGAACAGCAATTGCTGGCATGCTTTGGCCGTGGCAAGAGTCTTGTGGGAGGGAAGTGTCCTCACTGGTTGTGGGGCTGAGGAGTCCCAGAAGGATCCCTCTGCCTGTTTTGGAAGGATTACCACAGGGAGAAATACCCCTTCTCCATGGTGCTGTTTGTTGGTCTGCAGTGTGGCGGTGGTGCTGCTGACAGCCTGGTACAGGACCTCCCAAAGAAAGGCACCATCCACAAGCCTGGTAACAGTTAAATGTGAAAAGGATCATTTGTAATTCACCTGAGGCCCTGATTTATTTCCATTACAGAGGCCTAGCTGCTGTGTTTATCTCAGGGGAAGAGAACGGTTCTGCCTGCGTTTCTTCAGACACCAGGAAAGCTTATGGCATGCTCCACATTTTATTTTCCTCCTCGCATGCTCCCCCCCGGAGGACCACAGGCCAGACCTGCCTCTGACAGCAGCAGGCAGAGATGGCAGCAAGGTAGCTTTAGGCATCCCTTCATCCCTCATCCCCACAGTCCCCTGGTGCCACTTGGATGATCGTGATTTGGCTTGTGTGCTTCTGGGAACTTGTGTATTTTCTCAGTGGTTGTATTTCATGCGTGACTTTACAGTAGAGTCACCTATGAGTGGCTCTTGGTCCTGTATGTGTCTCGTCAGAGGAGCAGCCACACAGCCATAGGCCTGGCGTGTTCTCCTCACTGTGTCCCAGCTTTGAGGAAGCATTTGTCAAGGGATTCAGCGGTTTGTCTGAGCACAGGTTGTGCAGCCTCACCTGGCCTCTTTCCCCCTCACCTTCTTGAGTTAAATTTGGGGAGGAAAGAGAAGGGTCCTCCAGCAGAGTCAGGAAGGTGCCTTGACATCCTCAGGGAGACAGATCAGCTGTCCTTTGCAGCCATCCCCATGGTAACTCAGCACGGGCAGAAAACTGGCACTTCCCTCTGAGAGGTTAAGATGAGGCCGAGCATCACTGAGATGGCCGAGCATCACCACCCTGGCGGCTCTGTGACCCTCATAGCCGTCCCGTCCCCTCATCGGAGTCCTGGCTGGGGAGCAGCAAAGCTCGGGTCTCCCCTCCGGGGCTGGGCAGCCGCTGGTCTCCGCGTGTCTGTGGGACTCCGGCTTGCCTGCCCAGCCCCCTCTGAGCTCAAGCCCCGCGGCAGGGGCTGTGGGGCCGGTCCTGCCCCGGCTGCTGCCAGGGATATTTTTTCCCCGGGAACCGGTTGCCGGCGGGTGCCTCCGCAGCGGGCCGGTGTCGTCGGGGGGCATCAGAAGCGCCGGGTGCTGAGGGGCCGGGGCTGGGATTTTGGGGGGCTGGAAGCACCAGGGAGGCAGCGTTGAGCGGGTCGCTGCTGGGGGATCCGTGGGAAGGTGGCTGGAGCTGATTAGCCCGGGTCACCCTTGGCTCTCCGCGGGAGGTTTTCTGAAAGAATAAATGTACGTAAGGTGCACACATGTAATGAAGTATTTTAAACGTGTTTTATAGAAGGCAGAAGGCAGCATAGTCCGGCATCGCAGGGCGGGCAGTGCACCTGCGGGCGCCCGGAGGCCTCGGCGGGCTGCGGCCGCGGCTGGTGGCCGGGGAGCCGCTCTCTCCCCACTCAGAGCCGGGCAGAGCCCAACCGAGCCCCTTACGCCCTTCCTGGGGCTCCGGCCCGCCTGGCCGAGCCAGCGGGGCTGGAGCGGGATCGGGCCCAGGCGCGCCATGGCCGTTTCCCAACCCTGCAAAATCCCAAGTGCGGCTTTTCGGTGAGCCGGGGGGAGCGGCTACCTCCCAAATACGTAGACTTTCATGTCGGCTGCTTTGCACAGCGGACTTTCCAGCGCCACAGACAATGGCACTGGGCATTTCCAGGGATTCGGAGCCTGTTTTGTTTTGCTGTGGTTGCTCCCCGGTCGTGATTCTAGGAAGGATAAACTTAAAAGAAAGAATCCGTGTACATAAAAGTGCTGTTTTGCGGGGCTGAGCCGACGCTTTTGACTGGATTTCACTTTCACGGTAGCATCCGAGGCTGAATAAATGCTCATAAATGCCTCTACGGTTCTTTTTAGTGTCGGGGAATTTCGGTATCTGATATAATGTCGAAGCAATTTCGAGATAGTTCATGTACCGTGGTGTCCCTTAAAATTCTCGTGAATAAAAATAACGCGTAGATTTTGTTTTCCCCCTACTAATGACAACTATTCGGACAATTTATATCACATATCAAGAGCTGCAGTATTAAAAATAAAATTTAAAAAAGAGGGAGAAAGAGGAAAAAAGGAGGAAAAGGGAAAAAACCCTTTGACGCAGAAACTGAGATCCAAAATTTTACAGACTCCCATATTTTTAATGTTATTACAATCTCCGTTTTAAGAGACACTGTGTTTTGTCGAATTAATAAGATAAATGTTGAAAGCATATTATATGCAGCCTTTAATCCTAATGCAAGGAAAATCGTAATTATGTAGAGGATAAGTGAATTTGAAAGCCAAACATCAGCCCACTCTCTGATTGCAAACAACGCTTCGTTCGTCTCTGGAAAACGCTTTGTCTCTTCTTTTGTTTAGTTTACGGGGGGGTTAAATTTTATTTTTATTTTTTTCTTCAATCTGCTTTGTGTCTGAAACGACGGCGAAAAGGGAAGAACCGGTAAACACTTTTCCGTGCGGTAAAAACCTCATTTTGGCACAGAGCATTCGCGGATGCTTTTGCTCACCAAATATGCGTGCGTATCGATAAATACACGAGCTCCGCGTGTGCAGGGGTGTGAGCGTGTGCTTTGCCCCCGCGCACCAGGAGGCAGAAGAGACCCGTAGGCTCCCTCCGGGCGTGGGGGAAGCCGAGGTCTCCGGTCGGCGGAGGCACCCGGGCCAGAGCGGCCCCGTCGGCGGCTCTCTCCACTCCGGACCGCGTAGGGACAGCAGCCCCGGGAAAGCTCCGGCGGAGGCGGCGGGGAGAGCCAGGACCGCCCGCTCCCGGTGATCGGTCGCACGTCGGGCCTCCGCCGGGCGCTTTCCCCATCTCGACCGCCCAGGACGGCCGGCTCTACGGAGCAAGGCGGGCGTTTAATCCCCCCTCCGCACAGGCACCCCTGCCTGCCTTTATCCCGGCGAGAAGGGATTTTATTCGTGTGTCTGAGAGCTCCCCCCCGGCTGACAGGTGAGAGAGCAGAGGGAGAAGGCGGCCGCCGGGATCCCGGCGCCGGTCGGAGGCGGCCATGGGCCTCCCCCTCCGCCCCGGCTCTCTGCCCCACAGCCTCTGCCAGGCAGGGCAGGAGCGACGGACCCGAAATCCGCACGCTGCCACGGACGGGGTCGGTGGGAGCATGAGCCCCATGCCACCCCGGCCTCTCGCCCTGTCCTGCAGGTGCCCCGTGGCGGCGGAGCCAGGTGAGAGGCAGGCGGGCAGCAGGCAGCGAGCAGGCAGCCCCCGAAGGGGTTAAAGGGAGGGGACGTGGGCTGTCACGCGTCATTGGGCAGATTATGTGCAGCAAACAAAAAGTGTGTGTCTGTGTGCCAGTCACTCACTGCATCGGGTCCATCTGCACCGCTCGCCTCCCCGGCCTCCTCCCCGCCTCGCCCGCCCGCTCCCCCTCCGCCGCCCGCGCCCCGGCCCCCGGTCCACCGCCTGCCCGGCCATGGAGCGGCACTGATACAATAGCGCCGGGGGCAGCGGAGGCAGGAGCCCGTCTTTGTGCCACTTGTCGGGGCGAGGATTATATTCCCACTCTCCCTGGTGAGTACCCGCGGAGGGGCCCCTTCATCCCCCAGCGCCTCAGTCGCCGGGCCCAGCGCCCGGCCAAGGGGAGCCGCGCCGAGCCGGCGGGGTAGCCCCGGAGGAGGCAACAATGCCGGGAGATGGCCGTGCCGAGGGCCGGGGCGCGGCGGCCCTGAGCGGTTGCGGTGCCCAGCGGCTCCGGGAACGGCTCCGGGAGCGGCTCCGGCGCCGCCCGGCCCGGACAAAGGGCGGCCGGGGGAAAGCAGCGCCGCGGGGCCGGGGGGGATTTAGGGAGACCGAGGGATGCGGGGCCATGGGGAGCCGTGCGGGGCCCAGCGAGAGCGGGTGGAAAGTTTGGCGGGGGCCGCTCGCTGCCATTTGTTTCGTTTGGCGAAATAATCCCTTCGGGGATGGGATGCGCAGGGCAGCACCGTAACGACGAGGGCGGTGAGTAGGCAGCGAAAGCGACCTCCCCGCGGCCCCCGTCCCCGGGGGTGGACCGGGACCCACCGCCGCCCGCGCAGCCGCTTCGGGAGCCGAAGTTCCCGCGGGCGCCGGGAACCCAGTTGTCTCCCGAAAGTGGGGGAAAGCGCGGCTCGGCGGGGCCGTGCTCGGTGCGGGCGTCTTCGGGTGTAAATAGGCGCACCGAGAGAAACAGAGATTTATTCCTGAGCCAAGCCAAAATGAATGATTTCGATGCCAGATGGGGCGGCGGGAAGGCAGCAGTAAACTAGTCGGGTCGGAAAGGGAAAGGGCACTCTCAGCCCTGCGCGCAGCTCCTTCCCCAATCTCGGCAACGCCGTGCGCGGCGGGATGCGCGGGCAGCCCGGCAGCCGCCGTCCCGCTGCCGGCACCCTGCCCGCGTCGCCTCCGCCTGCATCCATCCCTCGTAGAACACTGGAGCGGAGGCTCACCCTCTCCATAAATAAGCGTGTCGAGGTAAAAATAATTACCTCTGCTTGCTGCTTTTAATTAAAGTCTCGGTGGGAAAGTGCTGGATTATGGTAATGAGCAGACATACGTTCCCTCTTGTAGAGCGGAGCGGGAGGTGAGTTGACATGCAATCAGCGACAATGACAAGCCACTTGAAACCCATTCGCTCTGCTTCTCTGTCACAGCCCGGAGACCGGCCCGGCTTCTCACTTGCAGGGGCTCCGGTGCCCGGAGGACCGGCCGGGGAACCCCTCGTCTCGGGTAGAGGCCCGCAGACGGCTGCCCCTTTTTGTCCACCTCCTGCCCGCGACCGGATCCTGCTGCTGAGTTTTCCGCCCCTGAGCCTGCATGGTTGCTGCCCGGAGCTGGCTATCTTCGCGGTCGCAGCCGGGCTTACTAATAAATAAATCATCGCGACAGCTTTCCCGCACCTCACTTCACGCTCACGGAGCTCCTCGCCTTTATTTTTTTCCAGAACGGTGAAAACCTGCCTCTTTTATTATTACAATTTTTTGTTAATTTTTAAATTTTGGTTTGTTTTTTGTTCCACGGCGGGTCGCGGCCTCATCTCCGCGCAGCGCTGCGGTGAAGCCCTGCCACGATGTAACGTGTCCGCTCTGTCCCTCTCTCCTCCCGCAGACATGGAGGACGCCGGCGTCCAGAGGGGAATATGGGATGGGGACGCCAAGACGGTCCAGCAGTGCTTGACTGACATTTTCACCAGCGTTTACACCACCTGCGACATTCCGGAAAATGCCATTTTCGGCCCCTGCGTCCTGAGCCACACGTCCCTGTACGACAGCATTGCCTTCATCGCCCTCAAGTCCACTGACAAGCGCACCGTCCCCTACATATTCCGGGTAAGAGCCGCTCGTATGCCGGGTAAAGCCTCTCGCTCTGCAGCCGGGGAGCCCGCCTGGCCCGCCGCCGCCGGTCGCCCCGACGGTCGGTGCCTGAGCACATCCCCGCCGCGGAGCGCCTCCCTGTCGGGCCGCCCGCTACTTGCTACGGCCCCGCTGAGGCAGGCGGGACCCTCCGCCGCCGGGACGCTTTCTTCTGCCGCTCCTGCCGGCCGCTTGGCGCTGCGCAACCCCATCCCGTCCGTCCATGCGGGTTTATTAAAGTGGGGTTTGCAGGTGGACACGTCGGCGGCCAACGGCTCATCGGAGGGGCTGATGTGGCTGCGGCTGGTGCAGTCGGCGCGGGAGAGGGAGGAGCAGAACCTGGAGGCCTACATCAAGAGCGGGCAACTCTTCTACCGCTCCCTGCGCCGCATCGCCAAGGACGAGGAGCTGCTGGTGTGGTACGGCAAGGAGCTCACGGAGCTGCTGTTGCTCAGCCCGGCCCGGGCCCCCGCACGCAGCAACGGTGGGTGCCCCGCGCGGCCGCCCCGCGTTCCTTTCCCACGGCCCCGGGTGACCAGGGGCTGCCGTGGCGGGGTGGAGAAGGGAGGCTGCGCGGGGAGCCCCGTCCGGCATGATAGGGAGAGGCGGCCGGCGTCGGGACACCTCCCCCCCCACCTTTCCTTAATCTCCCGAGGGAGCCTCGTTGCCGGCCCTGGCTGACCGGTGCTCCCGTGTTTGTGTGTCCTGTCCCGCGTGTGTCCGGCCGCAGGCTCGCCGCCCTTCGCCTGCCCCGAGTGCAGCCAGCGCTTCCAGTTCGAGCTGCCCTTTGCCGCCCATCTCCGGTTCCGCTGCCCCAAGACGCTGCACGGCACTGACACCGGCCCCGCCGCCGAGGCTCCCGGCAGCAAGGACGGCGCCGGCAAAGAGCAGGAGACCGGCAAATACTGCAAGCCTGGCGGGCCGCTCCACCACCCTTTCTCCGTCGCCGACGGCGGCAGCGCCGCCGCCAGCACCAAGCCATCCACGGACTTCCACAACCTGGCGCGGGAGCTGGAAAACTCCCGCGGCGGCCACGGCGGGTCCCCGGGGCGACCGGCGCCCCCCGACGGCGGCCCCGAGGCGTCGGCCGGGAAAGCGAAGCGCCGGTACCCCGAGGAGGAGGAGCGGGGCCCCGGGGCGGGGGTGCGGGGCCGCTTCCCGGCGGAGCGGCCGGGGCTACCCTCCGCGCCCAAGGAGGAGCCGGTGTGCGCCCCGCAGCAGCAGTACCGGGCGACCGGCTCCTACTGCGGCTTGGAGGAGGGCGGCCGCCTCTTCGCGCCGCCCAGCCCGGAGACGGGGGAGGCCAAGCGCAGCGCCTTCGTGGAGGTGAAAAAGGCGGCCCGCGGTCCCGAGCCCGACGGCGGCCCCGAGGAGGGCCAGGAGCGCTCCTCCCCTACCGCCCCGGGGGCGGGCGGCGGGGAGCCGGGGCTGTGCTCGCGGGGCGGCCCCGGGNAGGCAGCCCGGCGCGGGGCAGCGCCTTCACCACCGTGCCGCAGCTGGGGAGCGGCGGCGGCCCCGGCGGTCCGGGCGGCGGGGCGGAGGAGCGGAAGAGCGCCTTCTCCCAGCCCGCCCGCTCCTTTCCCCACGTCCCGCCGCTGGTGCTGGGCCAGAAGCTGGGCGGGCTGGGCGAGCCCTGCCCTGACGGCGCTGCTGCTCCCGCCCGTCTCTACGCCGCCGAGGCGCTGGCCGTTAAGCTGCCGGGCGGCAGCGAGGCAGCGAGCGGCGGGGGTGGCGGCGGCGGCGGTGGGGGGCTGCCAAAGCAGAGCCCTTTCCTCTACGCCACCGCCTTCTGGCCCAAGAGCTCGGCGGCGGCGGCGGTAGCGGCGGCGGCGGCGGGGCCGCTGCAGCTGCAGCTGCCGTCGGCGCTGACGCTGCTGCCGCCGTCGTTCACCTCGCTGTGCCTGCCGGCCCAGAACTGGTGCGCCAAGTGCAACGCCTCTTTCCGTATGACCTCGGACCTGGTCTACCACATGCGCTCCCACCACAAGAAGGAGTACGCGCTGGAGCCCCTCGTCAAGCGGCGCCGCGAGGAGAAGCTCAAGTGCCCCATCTGCAACGAGTCATTCCGCGAGCGCCACCACCTCTCCCGCCACATGACCTCGCACAACTAGCGGGGACCCCCCCTCTCAGTCCACCCCGGGGACCCCCTGCCCAATCCCCTGCGGAGGGCAGCGGCCGCCCGTCCTTTCTCCTTTCCCCTTCCCTTCCCTTCCCTTCCCTTCCCTTCCCTTCCCTTCCCTTCCCTTCCCTTCCCTTCCCTTCCCTTCCCTTCCCTTTCTTTCCTTTCACGCATTTTCACTTTCCGGGGAGGGAAGGGGGAGCGGCGGAGAGGACAGCAGGGGAGAAGAGGAATAGAAGAAGACGAAAAAGAAGAAGGAAGAAAAAAAAAAGCACCGGGAAAATTAAAAAAAAAAAAAAAAAAAGCACCGGAAAAATTTAAAAAAAAAAACACAAACAAAAAACACATAACAAAGAATAAGAAAAAAAAAAGGAAATGACTTACGAAAAATACATTTTTTAAAATGTCATATATTGCAACATATTGATGCATTTGTCATACGTTTCTACTTAAATTATTAAGCACTTATGGTTTAGATGTAATAATAATTATATGTGGGGGTAAATTTTTATTTTAGATATAAAGCTAAAGGCGAGGAGGAACGCGGCGGGGACGGTGGGCCGGGGTCCTGCATGCACCAGGCACCTCCCGCCCGCCTGGTCCCCGCCGCCCGCCGCCCGCCTCCGTTTTACTACAGAGTGTCACTTGGTGCCCGTGAAATGATGTCTCGATAGTTATGTGTTACCTTTCCTTTGGTTTTGTTTTTGGGTTTTTTTAATTTTTTTTTTCTGCCGTCTCCAAAAGATTTATTAAACTTTATAGTTTATCTGGGTATGTTGGATGCTTTGACAATAAATGACTTTATTTTCTTCAAAGCACCTGGACGTTAATCATACCGGGGAGGAGGGGGAGCGGTGGGGAGCCGGGTGGCCCCGCAGCTGCATGGCAGGGGCAGTGCCACCCTCCGGGCCACATCCTCCTTCCTTCATTCCTTCCTTCCTCCCTTTCTTGGTTTCGTACCATGTTTCATTCACCCTTTATTTGTCTCTCTTTCTTTCATCTTGCCCTTCCCTTCATTTTGTCTTCCTTTCAGTGTTTTGTTGTTGCTGTTGTTTTTGTTTCGTGGGTTTGTTTGGTTTTGGTTTTGGTTTTTAAATTTCTTTCCCTTCCTTCCTTGGTTTTGTACCATGTTTTATTCACCCTTTATTTATTTATCTCTTTCTTTCGTCTTGCCCTTCCTTTCATTTTGTCTTCCTTTCAGTGTTTTGTTGTTGCTGTTGTTTTTTTTTTTTGTTTTTGTTTTTTTTTTGTTTTTTTTTTTTTTCTTCCTTCCTTCCGTCCTGCCTTCCTTCCTTCCTTCCTCTTCTGTCTTTCTCTCTACCATTTTTCTGTCCCTTCCTCATTTTTCCCTTTCCTCTATTTCTTTATTTTCCTTTTCTTTTTTCTTTTCCTTTTCCTTACCTGCCCTTCTCAGGCTTGCCCTTGCTCCCTGGCACTCCTCTATCTTTGATCCACACACCCACCTACCTCACCATTACCAGGAACCTTTATTGGCCCCCACCCTTTGCAGGGCTGTGCATGGTCCCCAGCTCACAAGGTGGGGGGAGCCTGGGCCCCGACTGTTGGCAGGGCCCCTGGGAGATGCACAGGGCCTAGCGTGATGTGGCCCAGAGGACTCCCCCCCACCCAGGGGTGTCCTGGGGCAGGGAGAGCTTGGTGGGTCCATGGGTGGGTCCCCTCTGTCCTGGTGCGTTATTGGGGTGATGGAACCGCAACCTGGCAGGTCTTAGGAAAGGGAGATCCTCCCCAAGCACAGGGGGACAGCCTGGTGCCATGGGCACCACCTGCACTGGGTGCATGTTATGTCAGACCCATGTACTTCGGGATGCAAGGGAGAGAACAAGCTGAAGGAGAAGTTCGGTGATGTTTTTAAAACCCATTTCCACATGCAGGCAAGTGTAACTCTGGCGAGCACTGGCTGCTGCCAGTACAAGGCTGTCTGTGGCTTGGTGAGTTGCCAGCATGTAAAACAACCCAAAGCAGAAGTGTGCAAGGTAGAAGCCCAAGTGAGAGCTCCAGAGTCCAGACACTTTGTGCAAATGGGGTTCAGGGTACCACCACTGTCTACTGTCATGTCTTTTGGAGTTTGCCATGAAGTATCTGGACCTTTTGCAAAGATTTTTACAGCTTCGGGGGAAGCTGACTAGGGCTTCAGATAGTTCACACTTAAAAACGCTGTATACTCTGAGCCTTCTTGTATCTTTCTGAGAAGAGCTCAAGCTAATAACCAGCACTGCCCCCCCTGTACATCAGAAAATCACAGGTAGGTCTGTAATATGAAACTGGCTTCAGAGTCTGCAGGTTTCCCTCTATACAGTATTATTTTCCATTCTGATTACTCTTACCCACACACTTGTAGACTGTGCTGGAGCCGCTCTCCCCCAGCTCTCCTTTGATGCTCTCAGCTCCATCAGTGTGCTTGCCCTTGAAAGCCAAAATGCGCCGAACCCCAGGGACTGTACTAATAAACCCCAACTCTCATGACATGCTACAAACGGCAAACCCAGTACCCTCTGCCTGCCACTCACTGCAATCAGATCACGCGTAGCTCCACCTGTCTGCAATTAACTGCGAGTCCGAGCCCCTATGTACTCCCCAAGAACGTTCCTTAAAGGCAGTAACAGCCCTGGAGCTCCCTGCTCTAGAGGCGGCTGCTGAGGGTTCCCAGCGTTGCTGTGCCGGAGTAATACATATTTTCCCGGTAGGTGGGGGGCGGTCCCGATCCCCCCGGGGCTGCCGGGGGCGGTGCAGGGCGGGCGGGCACCGCCATCTAGCGGGGCCGCCGGCGGCCCGAGCTCGGCGGCAGCGGCAGAGGGGTGAGCGGAGGATGCTCGGCTGTCTCCATAGTTTTGCCTTCGGGGGTGCGAGGTGGTCTGGGCTCATGCAGACCCTTGCGGGCAGCTCCGGCCCCCGAGCAGTCCCGGGGCTTCTTTTGGAGCTCAGTGCCTCGCTGTTGCCCGGGGAGGCTAATAAAGGAAGTACAAGTGATGCTCACCCCAGTTTTGCACAATAACTCTGGGGTTTTTTTGGGTCCAGGTGCTGCTGGAGGGCTGCAGCTTCACCTCCTCTGGCCCCTCAACCTTGCCCATAGGTGAGCGTTGCAGCAGCTGGCTTACAGCTGTGTGGTCTCAGGCACCTCAGCACATACAGTGTTTCTCAAATATTGTTCAAATACTTTGTGGCCTCTCATAGCCAAGTGGCTGTGTGTGCTTCAACGGTGGGCTGGGAGCCCTGTCTTGCTCTTGCAGCACCCTGCTCTTCCATCTTTTCATTTTGACCATGTCTGCAAACACACTGCTAAGCCCCAGGGCTTTGCTCGTGGGGTCTGTTTGGGATATGGGGCACCTGCTTGCATTGTCAACCCCTTAAAAATAGGGTTACAGAACATGGTGCAGCAGGCACCCTGCAGCATTACTTGCACACAAAAGGCACACTGTTCATCTACATAATCACTGAAAAATGTAAAGGGCTTGTGGGCAGAAAATTTAATCAAATATATTAGTCTTTTTTTTTTTTGTAAAATCTGATATCAGGATCAGAAGGGATAAATAAAACTTGAAACCTTACTGATGCTATCTGCACAAGCAGCATGCCAAGTAACAAGGGCAAGCAGCATGCTTGGGTATCATATTAAGGAGCACGATGAGAGTTTCCCTCTGGCTGTTTGGGCTTAGGAGTTGGCCACAGCAGGTCATTCACTCCCCAGAGCTACACTGGCTTTCCTCAGGGCCAGAGTTAGGGCCGTTGCCCAAATCCTGCTGTTTTGTGACTTAACAGTGTTGTCACATGTGAAAAACAGAAGGAACCAAATCTTTCCCTTTTTGTTGTGGTGTGTGGTGGTGGGTTTTTTTGTTGCTTGTTCGTTGTGTTTTGTTTTTGTTTTAATGTTTGTCTCTGCCTGTGGGCTAACACTGTGCTGCATCTCTGTGCCATGGCAAGCACGAGCAGATGTTGGTGCCTGTGGCAAGGCAGAAACTGGCCAGGCTATGGGACCCATCAGCTTTTGCCTGTGTGGGATCCTTTCCCAGCATTGCAGCCCAGAAAAGGCAGCACAGAAGCAGAGTTCGGGCATTTCCTTAGGAGAGAGCTGACCCTGAGTGCCCATGTTTGAGCACACAGCTGCATCTGTGTCTGAAACCCACCCCACAAGGTGCATCTTCAGTGTGCTGCAAAGGAGCAGGGCACCTTAAGAGTGAGGAAGGGCATCCTTCAGCTCCATCTTGCCCCAGCACTGGCAGGGGAGCCCATTGCTCACTCCTGTGCTTGAGGTAAGGCTGCTCACCCACATCACACATAGTAATAATTCCAACAAATGATGATATTAATGCTGTTATCGGGGTGCAACAGACATGCTTGCAGCCCCAGTAGTTACTATTTGAAACCAGATCTGAATTGCATTTATTCTGTCAGTGATATGCATGGACAAAACTGTGGTTTGGGGTTTTTGATCTGTTTTTAATGCACAAAGCAGCAGTCAAATGGTCACAGGCAGCAGACCCACAGCTCACAAATCTCTGGGCTGAAGAGCAACTGCCTGCCTTGGGGTCCAATCCTGCCCCCTACTGAAGCCAGTGGGAGTTTTGTGTCTGGTTCCATGCAGCAGCAGGTTCAGCTGTGGATTAGAATTTTTTTTAAGGTTTGGACAGAGGCTTTCATGGGGGCTGGCCCCCTCCCATCTCCCCTGGAGCATCCCTCCACCTCCCCTCATTCTGTCTCACTGTGAGTGCTCGGTGCAGTGCCTGCATGCTGCATCTCAGCCTACAGAGATTGCCCAAAAATCTCTCTGCTGGGTTTTCTGCTAAGCATGAAGATGCAAAGCAGCATGCTGGCATGATGGAGGGACAAATGTGTGCTTCCTGGTTGCTGACACCATTTGCTGTGGTTGCTCATGAGTAGGCTGGGCTCCTCTTTTTAAGGAGTGTATTGCTAGCTAACCTGTAATTGGACAAGCTGTTAAAATTGAAAAATCAGCTATTAAGATTTCATTGTAACACCCAGCTCTTAGAAAAGAGTTTTTCAGTCATGGATATCTAAGAAAAGACTAAAATAGTAGTTTTGAAAATAGTATGAGCTATACAGTATTTGTTCTCTACTTTGGAGCCAGAACCAGACCCTGCTGTTAAGGTCTTATTTGGAAGAGGAAAAGATCTTACCAGGTGCATAAGGTATTGATGGTAGGTTTAAAACAAATACACACAAAAAGCAAAATGCATGAGGAGGGTGGCTGGACACTGCAAGTAGGTTGAGGCCAGGCTCTCCCCACTGGTGTGGGCACTGCCCTCCGGGAGCATGGCACTGCATGTCTCCATGCCCTCGCTCTGGCACAGCCTGTACCTGCAGCAATGGCCCCAGCAGAGCTTCACTTCCCCTGGGGACAGTACTGCAGCCCTGGGCACAGACAGCTTGCACGGTACTGAGAGCACTTGCGGTGTAAAAGGAGGAATCAAGATGCTGTGCGTGTACGGATGTGCACTGATGTGCAAATATATCTGATGCCACTGGCTCAGTTCACCCTTTGGTACCAGATGCCCGGCAGAAATCCCTCTGTATTGTCTGGGAGAAGGTCAGGGAGTTTTGTCCTCTTGTAAGGGCGTCTCCATCAGTGTCAGGGATGACTGCATGTGCTTGAGGGATGCACTGTGTCCTGTGTTGCTGGTAAGAATGGGCAAGTGTGGGAGAGTTGCCCAAGGTGGTGTGTGGAGGCTGTGGCACACCTGGGACCAGCCTGTGCCTGGGACCTGCCTAGTGTGTTCAGTGTAATGTCCACCTTCCATCTGCACTGTTTACTCTATATTTTGTCTTAATAACCCACCTGGATCCCCCACAGCACTTGGGTTACCATTTTAAATCAAGTCCATTTAATGCATGTGCTTCTTGTAACGTGTTCTGCTTTCAGCTCTGTGCAAAGAGCTGCTCCGATGGTCAAGGCTTGCACCTTCCTCCGAGGAGTGGGGACACTTCCTGGAGGGACGTGCAGGGCTGTCCTGCAAGCATGACCTGGGGGCAGCCACCCCTTACCTCCTGTTGCAGGTGAGTCTCAGGCCACAAATATCTATTGCAAAATTTTTTTTGCAGGCTCCTGAGGGTAGTGCAGAGCAAGTTTCCCCAGGGAACTCTGTGTCTGCACAAGCATAGGGACATGGGTTGCTCCTCAGAACCCCAAGAGGTTCAATCCAGCACGCTATTACTCTACTACTGTGAAATAAACCTTGTGAGTGGAAATAATAAGTGATGTTAAAAACCTCATGTGCTTTCCCCTTGAGGCCATCTGTTAGGACACTGCTATAGCCTGGCATGGCTCAGCTTGGGGCAATCATACTCACACACGTGCATCCCGCTGGAAACCAGGGGCTTGCTCCTACCAACACAAGTCTGGTGGAACATGTGGCAGCTCAAGCACAGTAAGGGCTACAACTTGACACAGAAGCTTGTTGAACAGGGCTTCACTAGCTTGTTTTATGTCTTGTCACATTCTGCCTTGCGTATTGTAAAGGAGCAATTAAAATAGCACTAGGCTCACATTTGGAGGGGAGTGAGGTGTTCCTGCCATGGCAGAGCACTGCCCCATGTTACTCAGAAGATCAAACAGAGGCTCAGAAGAGCCCTTTTCCTCTTCAAACAGAAATTTTCACACTTGAAATCCAACTTAACCCATCCGTTTGCTAAAAGTTTTCTCTGTAACGAAGCCTTGAATAATTTAGGTGACATAACATTGGCATTAGGCTTCAGGGGCTGCTGGTGTGTATGTAAGGGCTGCTACTGCCAAAGGCAATTACATTGGATTATTCCAGGAAGTTGCTATTACATCTACTTACTTATTTATTTAGAGNTTTTTTTTTTTTTTTTTAATACTGAGTTATGCTACATGAGCACTTGGACTATTTGAAGTTACAGTTAATGCATCTTGTTAATGAATAGATTCAAATTAAAGCAACCCGAGACTATGTAGCTCATGCCCAAAGGACAGTGTGGGAGTTTTCTTTCTTAAGGTTTCATTGTGAAGATGAAAATATGCCACATGCCATAAAGACAATATCTTGTGTCAGTGATTTCTCTGACTGATGTATGTGTACGGGGCAAGTGCAGCTGGCTGGGCTATAACACTGATAGGGGATGTGGGAGTCCCTAGAGGAGGGTGATGCCATCCTGCAGGAGCCCCCATCTCAGGCAGGACACTGCCTCTCAGGCAAGGCATCCATGTCCCATCCCACAGCAGGGAAAAGTGGGCAGTGTGGCAGGTGAGCCCCAAAAGGGCTTGGCTGTCTCAGGGTGCTCCCCAGAAAGGGCTGTGAACATGCAGCACAGTGGAGTTGCTACCAACAGCAGGTCTAGAGGACCAGCTTGGGCAAGCCAATGTGACAGGTGTATCCTTCTTGATAGCCTTTCCAATGGCCTCATCCTGTTGGAATTTGGGTTTTCAGGGATTTCTTCGGGGGGGAAGGGGGGTGGTGTGTGGAAACTGGTCCAGAAGTGTGTGTGAGCAGAGGATGCCTGGCAGCCATGCTGGCACCAAAAAAGCTGGGGAAAACTATGGAGATGGACCTTAGGGTCAAAATGTGGGAGGTTGGGCTTGCTGCTAGACTTCTGGGCATTGCAGTTTTGGGTGGGCATCTCCCCCAGGGACCTGCATGTGTTTCCTCCCTGCTCCTGGGCTGTTGCTGTGCCCAGTTAGCCCCACGACAAAGAGTATAAATGTTTTTACATTTACCTTAACTTCCACTGGCAGAAGTGGTTTATGGTCTCCTCGACCTGGATGGAGAACAGAGATTTCCCAGGGGATGATCCTTGGCAGGTGTAGCCTTTAAAGCAAGATGCAAAAAGGAGAAATCCTCCTCAAGTTGTGTGGCTATGCCTCAGTTGTGCTGATATATAAGGTCCAGTGCAAACACCATGGAAGAGGTTTATTTCTGATGGATCCAGATTCAGAGATAGCATGTGCATCAGATTAAACAAGGTGAGGTGGGTAAGTGGAAGTCATAGATTTCACCAGGCCAACCGCTGCAGCTGGAAGAAGTAAACAACATTTTGAGTGCCCTGATCCTCCTTCAGGTATGTGTATCTATATATAGGGGTGTCTACACATACAGATACGTGCACTCACGTGTTTTTATATATATATATCTGTGTATGCGTGTACATATATATATGTGCTGATAAATAGTTTGAAATTGCAGTAATGTTGTTGTGAGATCATTTCTGTTCACAGCAGATGGTGCCAGGTGTCAGTCAGGCTGGATATTGCCCCTTCAGTGTGTGTCCCTCCCTGCGCCCCTGACCTTCAGCTTCCTCTGAAGGCGAAGGTCACCCTTCAGCATGCCACCAGCTCTGCCTCCTTCCTGCCGAACCTGATCCCTGGGAGTGCAGCCCAGCTGAGACTGCTGGCCAGAGCCGACCCTGGTGATAGCCACAGAGCATTTTCTGGGTAGGGTTTAGGGGTGAAACACTGATTTGCAAGAGCAGTAAGGGCACATAGCTGCAGTGTTTGGCCTGTGTACCCAGCAAGGCGAGTTTGACAGGTGTCGGCTTCCACAGAGGTGAGGTTTTCTTTGTAGCTTTAGAAGATGCAGAGGGAGCACTGAACAGTCCCCAGGAGCTCAAAAGAGCAGAATATGCTTGGTGCTGTGCTGGGCCAACAGATGGGCTGTTGCTGTTAGATCTCCTGCACCACGGTGCTGCATAGCAGTTGTATTTGTAACTGGGAAAAAGTACGGCTGCTGGTGCTGGCGGGGCACTGGGCATGTGTCAGGGTTACTGCACAGCAGTGGGAGGCCACGGGGCTGCCGTGATCCCCTGCCTGGGAGCTGCAGGGGCTGTTGCACATGGACAGGGGCCAGTGCTTTCTTGCAAGCCATGGGATGCTGTTGGGGAATTCATAGTGGTGGCCACACTTGGACACCGTCTCCAGTGCCACCCAAGGGCTGCTCTCTAAGATCAGGCACAGCATGGCCACCTGGTGCAGGAGGTAAAGCAGCTTTCCTGCTTGGGGTGCTGCCTCCAGCCCCTAGAACAGCTTTTGAGCCCCTTGCCTGGGGCTGAAGCCACGCTGGCTTTGCAGCTGCTGGCTGTCGTCTCCCCACACCCCCGGACTGGTGGGTTGCAACCCAATCCCTTCCCAAGGGTTTTGCTGGGCCTCGCCGAGCCCCATTGCCCGACCACGGGTGAAGCCGCTGACAAGGTATTTCTCGGCGGTAACCCGAGGCGCAGCCCCATCTCCTCCGTCTCGGCGGGGCAGACAAGTTAATTCCCCAGATTTATGCGCCCCCCGAGCCCCAGCATCTGCTGCGGTCGGGGGACGGAGGGCGGCGCAGCCGGGGCGGGGGGTGCTCGGCACTGCCGGGGCCGGGCACAGGTGCGGGGCCGCCGCCCGCTTATAAATCCCCCGGTGGCGGGGAGGGGCGTCCCGGTTCCCCCTGCCGGGACTCTGCGGGATGCTGCGCCCTCCCTCCCGCCGGCAGCATGAGCCCGTCCTTTCTCCTCCTCCTCGTCCTCCTCGCCCTGCCCGCCCGCTCCCGGCGGGAGCAGGTGCCCAGCGGGGCGCAGCCGGGGACGGCGGACCGCAACGCCCCCGCGCTTTCCTCCTCCTCCTCGGCGGCGGGGCCGAGCCGTTTCCCGCGGAGCCGCCCGGGGCGGCGGCGGGGCCGGCTGTACTGCCGGGTGGGCATCGGCTTCCACCTCCAGCTGCACCCCGACGGCCGGGTGGACGGCGCCCACGACGCCAGCCCGCTCAGTGAGTGCCCGGGGAGGGTGTTCGGGGGGCGTCTGGCCGTGCCCCAGCACGGGGAACAGCGGGGCACCTCCCTGGTGCGGCCACGGGGCTGTGGCACCTCCGTGCCAGGGAGGTGGTGCTGGGGGTGCCCCTCTGGGGTGATAGAGCCCCTCGTTCTCTTCTGCCTTCACCTGGGGTGAGCTGGGGCAGAGGCAGCCTCGGGAAAAGTGAATGTGCAGTGCTGCCTGCTGTGGGAGGCTGGGGCTGGGGGGTGTTTGGTGTGTGGGGTGCTGTGTCTCACTGCCTTTGGGTGGGTTGCTGCCCTGGGGAGTAGCGTGGGCTCTGCCCCGCTCGCTCTGGGAAGTGCTGCTCTGTGGGGTTTGTCCACCTTTAGGAAATGAGTACGAGAGGATTGATGTGAAGGTATGAGACTTGTGCTCCCACCACAACACCTCATTGGGGTACAGGGTGGGAGGATGCTGCACAGGGCTCTCCCTTGTGCCCCTTTCCCATCATTTCCCCATGTAACTTTTCCATCCTTCCCTCTGCATTTTCATTGTTCCAGCAAAGCAATAGGATATATTCAGTTTAAAAATAGGACTGAGCTGATGTTCCCCTGAGAGAAAGCATTGCTAACTCATAGCTTATCCTTTGCGTCGGAGTTGCTGTGATCTCCTTTTAGAGGGAATGAAATGGCAAGCAGGGATGAAAAATTCTCTTAAAGAGCCTGGGGTGACCCTGCGAGTACGTGTGATTTCAGCTGCCAGTCATGTCACGGAGCAACAGCCAAATCTGACCTGGACTTATTCGGGCCCTGGTCTGTGCCATGGCCCCACAGAGGAGGGCAGCCAGTGGGCATGGGTGCAGTGAAGCTGGAAATTGCGTTTGAGGTTTTGAGCAGTTTGCAATAGCAGGCAAGGAGCACTGCGTGTGCGCAGCTGGGGGGGATGTTAAGGGTTGCAAAGGGGATGGATGAGAAAATGGGGCACTCGGGCCAGTGCTGTTTTGGGAGATGTGAGTTTGGAGGGGCTGCCTGCACTGTGCCCCCCAAGACAGAAGAGGTGTGGGGGAAAGGGTTTCACCCGTTTGGAGCCGTGGCATGGTGTGCATCCGTCAGGACTCTCCTCTGTGAGATATGCACAGCCTTTGATGCTGCGGCAGTCTCGCGGGGACTTGGATTATGTGAAGTTCATTCCTCTTTAATCTGAGATTTTCTCCCTGGAAAGTCACATGGGGTGACAGCATCACCAGCTCTGTGCTTCAGAGCAGAGCCAGCCCCGGCTGGGGGCATGTGTCAGAGAGGGAAGCCATGCAGGGGTATGTGCCATAAGGATCTGCTCCCTTCTCCCCTTTTTTTGGGGGGAAAAGGTCGACTTTTGGAAGGGAAATTCCATCTTTGGCCCCTGGGAAACTGGCCTTGGCCCGGGGCAGCTCAATAAGTGTGTGTGGGTGGTTGTGCTGGCTGGGAGACATCCTCCCCAGGGCCAGCAGGTTTTTTGGCCTGTCTTCGAGGACAGGGAATGTCCTGGAGAGGGTATGCACCTTTTTTACAGTGGGGTTGTACAACCCCATGCCTCTTGGCAGCTGTTACTGCTGTGTCAGGTGGGGTGAGGAGAGGTGGCCCACAAGGCCCCCCAAAGTTGTCCCCAGGCCCTCTGTACCAGGACCTGGGCACCCTCAGGAACTGTACTTTCTCCTTAAAATAAACATGGGAAGTGGTGATCCGATCCACCAGCCTCGGGGATTTAACAGCGGTTTCATGTTTGCTCTTGGCATGTTAATCCGTGCAGCCCTTTGCTGGGGCCGGGCGAGATGCTCTCGGGGCTCCTTCCTCTGGGGCCACTGAGACCACCCCCTGGGGCCACCCTAGGGCTGCAGCTGTGAGTAGTGATGCTTTTTTCCCCAGATGGCAAACAGAGTTGATGCTGCAGCTGTTGAATGCATGAGGTCTCTGAAAACCAAGGGAGCTGAAGCATGGATGACAGGTTGGAAGCGCACATTGGGGATGTGGTGCTTACCCTGTCTCTCCCTGGCTGGCAGGACACTGGGGGTATGTCTTCCTGCCGACACCCTTCATCTGCCAGGGGGGATACCACGCTGTGTGGGGAAATGCAATGTGTTGGTGCTATTGCTAAATGATGCTCAGAGGTCAAAGCTCTTCTGTAAGATGAGTTATAGGTCATGCACACCCTGGTAAGGGGTAGAGCACGATCCTGCTCAGAAAATACTCATTTGAGGAGGAAAGAGGCTTGTTTTTTCACAGCTGGGCCGTGTGGCACCTGCCTCCCAAAGCCCTGCTTTTAGGAGGAGCTTAAGAAAATATTATTGGTACCTTTAGCCCAAAATTGTGTGTGTCACACTTTCATTTCCAGAGTCTGGTGCATACAGGGAGGAGGACAGGCAAAACTGATCTCAGCAGGCTGGCTATAAGGCACAAAGGTCTTTCTTCTCTCTCAGCTGCTTTTCCCACCCTCGAGAGGGATTTCCCCAAGTGTGAAATTACTCTATTGCAGCTGACTCAGAAATTGTCCTCTAAAACACAGTTTCTAAAATTTAGAAAACAAACCAAAACAACACCCCCCCAAACCCACAAAACCTCAAAAACCAAACAACCCCTTCCCCACCTCCCAAGGCAGACCAAAACTCCCAAAAATCGCAAACAAAAAAACCCACCACAACCCCACAGCCATTGCAGAGTAAATGCAGGGCCCTCTGTGGTGTTGAGTGTGAGTCCGGCATGGAGCAAGGGAGATGAAGAGCAGGGTCTTGTGGAGAGCAAATGCAAAAGTATGTGAGGTTTTTTTTTTTTTTTCTTTGTCACGCTGCTGTGAAAAGAACTGTGATTTATTCTGGGATTTCTGTCATCCTAGGTATTTTGGAAATATTTGCTGTGTCTCAGGGGATTGTAGGAATACGAGGAGTTTTCAGCAACAAATTTTTAGCGATGTCAAAAAAAGGAAAACTCCATGCAAGTGTAAGTAAACCCCCCACTTACCAGTATGTATTGTTTATTAAAGGCCTTGTGACAACTTCACATGCACGTGTCAGCAATGCTCCCAGGTAGCACTTTGGCTCTGTGCTGGGCAGCATCAGAACTGTGCATTCAGATAGGGGACAGGTGGACCTGAAATCCCTAAAGCCCATATCTTACTGCATTTAACCAAGAAAAGCGGCCTTTTTTTTTTTTTTCATTTGGATATTTGCATCAAAAGAACTTGTTCTTTGAGCATTGCTGATTTATTTTTAGCAACTTCTGCAGCATATCACGCAGACGGTTTTAGCCAAATGTCTCCTGGAGAGCGGCATGCGTAGTGCCGGCAGCTTGTCTGTGCCCGTTCACGCATGGGGAAGAGACTACGGTGCTGGGATTTTGGCTGGGTTCACCCCGGGTGCATGTCAATGTGGGGGAACCATCCCCCGGTGAGAGCATAGAGCTGCACCCAGGTTTTTAAGGAGGTGAGGTCCAGCCTGTGCAGGAGTATTGCAGCTAGCTTGGAAAAATCCCAGTAACTCTTGTTTCTGCAGGTTGTTTTCATGAATGTTTGGGTTTTCTGCAGCTCTATTTGTACTTTTTCCAGAC
This sequence comes from Pampusana beccarii, assembly GCA_013399365.1. NCBI lineage: Eukaryota > Metazoa > Chordata > Aves > Columbiformes > Columbidae > Pampusana > Pampusana beccarii. The sequence goes on along the minus strand of VWYH01003319.1, from coordinate 35,631 downwards.
TTTTTGCATTGAATGAATCCTGTAAGTTGGTTTCACTTCTTTTTTCAAGTTAAAGGTGCTGCTTCCCAATATTTTCATTAGTTCTAGAGGTCATTTAAATAAATGAGAATAACTACTCTGCTTACATTAAAGTTCTTTGCTTTCAAAAGTGTGTATAAATGCAAAACCCAAAGAAGGGGATTTTTAGTGCAGCATCTTGGATGACGTGTCACCCAAGTTTGTTCCCAGGGAGCCTGTTCAGGGCTGATAGTCTGGAAGAGGGAAAAGCAAATTGCCTGCCTTGTGGTTATGAGGCAAACCTCATGGTTGTGAAGTGGATGTTACTGATGTGCTTATACTGCCCGAGTCTGCAAATTGCTTTCAGGTGAGATTTACAAACTCTCCTTTCTCTCCCTTGAGTCTTATTGGAGTGTTATTCCTGAAACCTAATGATGCTTAAAGGGTGAGAACATAGTTGCTTATTTTAGGAAACAAAATAGGAGCGGGAACAGTGTCTGGGCTAAAGGGAGAATGGCTGTACAGAGGAAAACACAGGGGGAAGGAGATGCGGCAGGACAAGGATGGAGAAGGAGAGGAGCAGAGGGAAGGTAAAGGAAGGAGAGGAGAGCAAGGCAGGCGGTGCGGAGTGTGATCCTCGGACCTTCCAGAGACTCTGCTCCCTCACAGCACACAATGAGCCCTTATTTGAGCTGAAGCCTTGATTTATGCTCCGACACAGGCAGAAATTAAATCAAACCTCATCGGTGTATGGTTGTCACCACACAAAGGGCAATGCTGGAGAGGGACCTCAATTAGGCAGGTCAGAGCTGGGGGTTAGGACACGTGATGCCCCACTCAGATGAAAGCCATGAATTTGTAGAAACTTGACCCAAATGTCTAAAGATTGCTGAGCTAAATAACGCCAATAATGCAACCCCGGCATCTGTTGTTCTTTCCTGTCTTGGCAGGATAAAGTTATTTCATGGCCTAATGAGTTTTGAGCAGTACAAAGTGAGTCCTGTGCCTGTCACTCAGGGCAGAGCTTTGATATGGGAGTCATGCCGGTGCCTTTGTGCTGAACTGCAGATAAAAGTCATTTCTGCAGGGATTTGGGCTCCTTCGAAACTGGCTCACCGGGCCCTGTTTTAACCAAGCTTGATGCTTTATAGCAGCCTTTTTTTTTTTTTTTTTTTAAATTGACATCAACTTAATTAAATTACCAAGTGGTTCATTTTTAGAGGCACCAGCTTCAGAAACTGACAGTAATCCCAGCAATTATCAGTTGCGTGCACAGATGGCTTCTTCCTCGTTGTTAAATCCTTGGTCCCATATTCGTACATTTTTAGCATGAATCAGGCAGGAGTGGGTTTGGTATTGGTCTCGGGAGGGGCTGGCAGGAATCTCAAAGGTGAGACTTGTCCGCAGGGGTATCGGGTAATTTTCCTTTCTCAGGAGTTGTTCAGAGTTGGCCAAATGCTGTGGTCCTTGCGTGGGCAAATCTCCATTGAACTGAATTTTGAAGTATGACTTCAAGATGGCTCTTTACAATTGTATCTGGAGTTGCTGCAGAGCAGATCTGACCGCCGGCCAGTGCATGGTGCTGTGCCGCCTGCCCTCTGCTGAGGAAAATGCCTCTTTTTCCCTGGCTGAAATGGTGCAGTTGCTGAGCTGAGAAGCTGGGACATGGGAAAAACCTGTCAGAGTGATGGTGAACCAATAGCTGATGTGCTTCTCGCTATGCTTTGCAGTCTGGAGGGGAGGGCTTCCCTCCACATGCGCTGGCTGCAGGTTTCCTTGTTCCCCCACACTGCCAGCAGAAGCAGCCCATGGCATTCCACCATGTCCCGGGTTTGGAACACCAAAGTTCCCCAAATTCCACTTTGGAGGGGATGCTATTCCACCTAATAGGGAGCAGTTCCCCGCAAACCAATCTGAGCAGGAACTTTACCTGCCATGCTCCAGATGGGGACACGGACAGCCTCCTTACTGCCACCTCCCTTTGTGGGGTGGTATTGCCCAAGAAATGCTGGGTCAGATTGAAAAAACTAATGCAGCTTACCCATAAGAAAAGCAGTGGTGAGCTTGCCCATCTGTTCAGGAATTTGTATGAGCAAGGGCACAAGCATCTTCTCCTATTTACAGCAGCGTTTGCAATGCCGGCTCGAACAGATTTCAATAGTGCATCCAAGGCCACAGCTAGCCGTGATGCCTGGGCCAAGGTAGCCAGCTTCATCTCAAATGCCAAAAATGCTCTTGCCATTTGCCTAAATCCCATTGGGAAGTGTAGGGCCTGTTTCAGGGCTGTTTGTGCTGAGCACCCTTTCAGGAGCACATCAGCACCTTGGTCAATCCTAAAACCTCCCCATGCAAAGGCTGATGCACTGGTGTCTTGTCCAAGCACTGCTGCATGTGTCGAGGCTTCAGAGGGGGTCAGCAAAGCTTTGCATTGTGAAGGTGTATGCTCATACATGGATGATGCAGCATTGTAGATTTATAAAAGATGGGGAAAACAAAAAGGAGTCATCAAGATGATGTTTCTTTCAAGTAAACAACAAAAAGAAACTTAATTCAAAGTGTTATTGGGAAAAAAAAATGAATTGCAGGTTGGGGACTCTGTCAATTGTTTTGTACAACTTAGCTTCTCCAGTTAAATTAGGAGTTCAAAAACAATCCCAGTCAAATAGGCCTTCTATGTGGTTTTAAAGCAGTGCTTGGTGGTTTTGTCTTGTTCTCCATTGCTGTGGGTTTTGAAGCTAGAGAGCTCAGCATCCCTTTGATGTCAATAGTTTGAAATGTTGCTTTGCAATCAGACCAATGCACCAGGCATCACTGGAGAAGCTATCAGAGCACCAGGTAACACGCCTGTGATCATATTAAAGTGTGGGAAAGGACTTCAGAAGGACTGCTGGAGGATGCAGCAGGTATCACAGTGCTGTGGACACATAGCTGGGGCATTATGGCTCTGGTTTTGTACTTCCGAGTGTTTTGGTATTTTTTTCTTCCCATCCTTGGGAACAATAAGCAGCTGTTCTGGGCACTATTCAGCCTATCCTCTAAGGCAATGGGTGATAGCTAGCGTTTTGTGCTTTCACTGGTGTCAGGATTTGCCCAACACACATTTTATTTTCTGCAAGAGGTGTGACTATCCCCCATGTGCCTGCTCACTAGGCAGGCCCTTGCTCTGCTTCTTTATCCATCTGCATAAAAATGCTTTATTTTCTTGGGGTGGCTTGTCTCAGGGTGGAGCTGGGGGGCTGCCTCCCTTTGGCCTGAGTGGGAGCTGGTGCCAAACCCTTTCTCATTCCATGGGCTGGGCATTAGTGCTGGCTGTGATCCAGCATCCCTGCAAGGATATCACTATATCACTGGAGTTGTTTTCACGGGTGCAAAGCTGTGCCAGTGGATCTGATGTTTTAGGGAGCAAGGTCTTATCCCTTTGTGTTGGGGGAAGCCTTTCCCCTCAGCCATATGGGAGTCAGTGAAGCTGCCCGGTTTATAAGAGGTGATGTTCTTTGGCTGTAAGTAATTTCTTCAGGTTACCAAGGGACAAAATGCCCCAAGTTCATTTAAAACGAAGAAGGAAAAAAAAAAATCCAATACAATCAAACCCATGTTCAGTGAAGCAATGAAAATCTGCATGCAAATTGCCTTTCCAGATTATTAAGTGATGATTTGGTGCCAAAGCAAGGAGTGTGAGGGCAGAAACAGAGATGGAGTGGAGGCTCAACCCAGGGGTCCTCAGTGAGGTTGCTCCACGAGGGTTATGGAGCCTCATCCTCTCTCCTGTGGGTGGGAAGGGCAAGAGGAGAGCTGGGGTGGGAAAGGTGGCACTGAGGCAGGTCAAGGCTCTCATAGCCTTTTTTTTTTCTCCAAGAAAGTCCAAAACTGGGTGCTAAGCAGCCGCTGAAAATACCTGTGTTCAGAGGTTTTCCGAATTGTAGGGTGCCTGCTGGCCTCAGAGTGGGTTTCCCGAGTGCCTCTGCATTGTTGCTCGCCCCTTTGGACCTGGTTTGGGAAACTTAAAAATCAATGAAGTGTGGCGAGGCAGGAGACGGGTAAAAGAAGCCTTTTGGTAATGGTACGCTCTGGCTCTCTGTCTCTGCAGGCCCGGTTCACGGCGGACTGCCACTTTCGGGAGCGCTTCCAGGAGAACAGCTACAACACCTACGCTTCGGCTGTGCACTGCAGCCCGAGGTCGGGCCGTGAGTGGTACGTGGCACTCAATAAGCGGGGCAAAGCCAAACGGGGCTGCAGCCCCCGTGCCAGACCCCAGCATGTCTCCACGCACTTCCTCCCCCGATTTCGGCAGCCCCAGCCTCCCGAGCTTGCCTTCACCGTCACCCTCCCCGAAAAGAAGCCCCCACCGCCGAAACTGAAGGTTGCCCCGTCACCACCTCGAAAAAGCCCTGGCCCTGTCAAGTATCGTCTGAAGTTTCGCTTCGGGTAGCTGCACCATGACGGGGATGCCAGCATGGGAGAGACTGGACACTTGGGTGGCTTTTTGGAGGTGACCCTATGGGACACCTGCATCCCTTCTCCCTGGATGGACATGGATGGACTCCAGACAGCAATGCTGGGCTTGTGGTTTTCTCTTTGTCCCGTAAACCAGACGGCACCCTCGGAGGCATGCACTGGGACAACATAATTTGTGCTTTCCAAAGAGTATTTCCTGTCGTGAACAGAAAACACTTTATGGATTTTGGGTTAATTTTCTGTTGTTGAAAGAAGCAGAAAGGTACCTCTAAGGCAAACATATTTTCTTACCTTATTTTCAGTAGTGACTCTTTTGACAATCATTTTCATACAGGAGATATGTTTGGAGCCAACCTATTAAGTGCTTTTTTATTTTGTTTTGTTGTTTTTTTTGTGTCTCCTTTTTGCTGCACTTTTTTCTTCCAACCATACCTCAAACACTGTTTATCCAGGTCTGCACCTTCCCCTTTGCTTACAAACCAGCTCCTTGATTCCACAACAAAATAACACGACCAAGCCAAATAAATTCATTCACTTAATCATCTGTGGTGCAAAAAGGTCTTAAAACTCATAGTTGGCAATAATATAGACAGATTGTTTGTTTGCAGCCCTGCTCATCATGGTCTCTCCTGCTTTTCCCTGGACAGCTGGATGAGTGAGTCTCCTTCTGTCCATCAAAGTATTGCTTCGATGTCTGTGTTTAAAATACCTCTGTCCTGGCCCCGTGGCATTCCTGCTAGTGCCAGGAGGGAACTGCGTCAATAGCCATTCCTGGCTGGTGGCTGGGGGGAGCCCCTCCAGGCCACTGCTCCGTGGGGATGGGGACATGTTTGGCTGGGGGGAGCCCACTGGTTTCTTCTGACAGTTTGTGCTGGTGATTTATTATTCACTTGGGTGTGGGAGGGGAAGGTTTTCATTTTATAGCAGCTGTAGCAATGTGGCAATAAACGCTGTCACAGCTACTTGGATCTTCAGAAGTTTTTTCTCCACCCAGGCAGTCCTATGGCCCTGACCATAGAATTGTTTTTTGTCATGGTGTTAACTGTGGAGCAATTGTGCGTATGGAGTTTTTAGTCAGCATTTGGCTGTGTTGTGTACGTACAGAAAATGGTAGCATTGAGCCTCACTGGTTAAGCCTTAATAGGAGCCCAGGTAGGCTCATGTCAACAAAACCCCTCCTGACTTGAGCCCTCCTAGTGTTCTAGTCGCCAATTAGCAATAACTGTTGAAGCTTTTCTTAAAATCTGACCATCATACAAAATGTTATTCCCATCTAAAGCGAGGTTCTCCACCCATTGTCCTTCTGGGCAGCCCCTGTCCAGATGCATCAGCTCCAAGTGGCAACAAATGATCTTTGCACAAGGGTGTGCATGCCACATGCGGGGATGGATGGTGATGCCAGAATAAAACATAATCATGCTTCATTTTATAAAATAGTTGTGTAATCCTTTGCCTGTCTGCTGTCCGTGCTTCTTTTTTTCTTTTTTACTTTTTTTTTTTTCTTCCCCTGAAGGTGAAAAAGGAACACTGCCACTACACATGTTTTTGTCAGTGGGTTTGGCCAACATGGTATCAAGTGACAGGATGGAGTGGAGCAAAATTGGTGCATGCGCTTCCTTTGTGTTACATGCTCTGCATACTTTGCGCTGAGACAAACCTCCTGATTACTTTTCTGGTGCAGTTGTTTGGGCTTGACTAATGGTAGGGGAGTGAAAGCCAAACATGGGGCGTTCTGCACCCCTGCCATTTCCAGTGAGAAAGCCTGACTGCAAATTTAAAAAATTCAAATAATATTGCTTATCTGCTGTTCAGCAGTCAGGCACAATTAGGTGTAATTAATGCTCAGTGAAGCATGGGACCACCTAAATGAACTAGTTGAATGAAAACATTTTCAGGAGCCCCATCAGAGGGTGCCAGCCTCAGCCCCAAGTGCTTGTGCCCAGGGTTGGGTACCTGGAGTTCTCTGGGCAGGTAAGGGAAGGGCAAATGTGCTGGTCTCTTGCTGCCACTGCTTTCCCTCATAGGGAAAATGTATTTTTTACCTCTTATTTTTAGGAAAATTCTTGTTGATAACTAGCCTGTATGACAAAAAATGCTTGGATCACTGTATTTCTGGGCAAAACCTGAGCTGCAATGGCATCAGAAAGTGTTTGCTATAGCAACTACTGGGAAATACAGCGTGCTCTGTTGTGGTTGCAGGGAGGGACAGAAGTGGAGGATGCCACATTTTGGGCATATCACCCTTGTGATTCACCCAAGGATGGAGGAGTGCTGCTGACGGTAGGTTTTACCCCCATCAACAAGGCCTGTGCTTGCAGGGGATGAGCACCGATGGCATCATCTTGGCCGGCAAGGACTGGGAAGGGCTGAAGGGCATGTGGGCGTGTTCCCTTCTCACACCCCATGTCCCAAGGGACGTGTGGGCTGTAGTGCTGCATGTTGAGGGCTGCTGCTGAAAAACTGATATTTCACTTGGGATTTCTGGCAGCTAGGAGCAGGCCTGGGAAGCTCCTGGGGGAGGCTGGTGCTTTAATGTTACAGTAATTATTAAAATGCAATTGTGCTATTGTAATGGAGGTCTGCAGCAGGCAGCAGCCTGCTCACAGTTTCAGCAGAGCCTAATGCAAGTTAATTGAAGTGGCATGGACTGACAAACCCTACCTGTTCCTTTCTGGTCATGCTTCTGCAAGGAAATTAAATAGGTTTGCTTAGTGGGAGAAGACTGACAGCATTGAAAAAGCGGGCAAATATCTCTGTTAAGTTTAAACATAGCCTGTGAACAACTTAAGAGACTATTAATGAGTAAATGTAACTTTTTCAGTGTGTTAAGTTTTTTGCATTGCAGAAGTGGTTTTGCTATTGGCTTACCTTTACAGTTGTTGATTGCACTTAAATGTCTTTGGCTACTTCTTTTCCAAGCAGTGCAGATGCCACATTGCACTGGCCAGCTGCTCTCTGAGCAGGATGAGGAGCCCAAAACCTGGGGCAGAAGCCCTGAGCCTTCTGCCATCCTTCTCCCAAGGCAAGGGTAAACTTCCACTGGACTTCAGCAGACGGGGACTTACAGTGAGAAAGGATGTGAGACCAAAATGCTTTTCTTTGTATTCCATGCCTGTTCACAGAACTTGGTCTTCCATACTGGTGGGAGTATTGCTCCTGACTTCAGCGAGGGAAAATTGCTATGACAGTCCAGAAAAAGAAGAAAGCTTGAAAGACATAAACTTTCTATCAGCCACTTCTGTTTCATCCAAGTGGATTTATCATCTTGGCTTCAATAGCAACAGCACTAATTGCTGCACTCTTTAACAGATTTTTGTACTTATTTTACATAAAATCTCTTCATATTGCCTTTAAATCTTCCTGCACATGGAGCAAAAATCTGCTGGGAAAATCAAGGTGGGGGAGCTTTCCTATCCCTCTTTTTGGCATGCTGAGGGTACCAGGGCATGTCGGGAAGGAGTTCTACATTTTGGGATCACGGGGAGGTCTGCCTGCTGGAAGTAAGTGGGGCAGGGGTGCTGGTTTGCATCTGCCTGCCCAGTGGCCTTGGGTGAGGGACCAGAGGCCTTTAAAGAAATTTTAATCATGGAGCAGGCTTAGAGCAGGGCTGGTAGGAGCCTGGCAGTGCATGGTGGTGAGGGAGCTGGGATGTATGAAGATAACACAGACGTATGAAGTTAACCATTGTCAGATGCTAGCATGATGCCTCCGAGCTCTTTGTCAGCAAGGCTAAAAATGGTGCCACTGCACAACGCGGATCAATACCTAAAATTTGCCCTTTTTTTCCTCCTCAGTTTGCTTTCCGAGTAATCTTTTCCTGCAGGCTTTGCAGATCTAAAGTCTCAGATGTTGATCAGGCAAAGTATTGCATGGAGAGAGATGTGGCGCCTCTGGAAACACACCTCAAAGCGTGACGTTAGCAAGCATTAGAACAAACCTAAAGTCTCCCAGGAGCACCTGACTTTTTACTTTGCAAAGGTGGTGTTTTACTCTAGCCAGCTCGCTCTGCCATGCATTCCTCTGGGCAGGCAGGGCTGGTGTCCACCACAGGGTGCACTATTAGTATGTTGCCTCCCAAAGGGAATAACTCCAAATTAAGTTATCACCCAGTGGTGGAAAGACTGCCTTAAACATCTCATATTTTGAGAATTTGGGGTTGGCATGGTATATTGGTGTTTTGTGGTTGTTTTGTTTGTTTGTTTGTTATTTTTTTGTTTTTCTACCTGACATAATGATGGTGCTGGGGAGAAAAAGCTGGAAATGAAACAAATTAAGGGGATTCCTAAATTCCTTTCCAAACAACTGCCATCTTCAAAGGAAGTGCAAATCCGTGTGGAGCTGAGAAAGAGGCTGCAGAGACTGGGGTGATGTGCACTGAGCTGCAGGCCCTGCCTGTGCTCCATTTTGTTGGGTGCATTTTTTCTAAATTGTGAAATGAAAAAGAAAAGCATATTGCCCATCTTCCCATCACTTTTTTGTTGTTGTTGTTAACCTCTGAAGATGCTCCTGCAGAGGTACATCATTTTCCAAAACCCAGAAACATTTTCTGAGGTCCTACACTCCCCAGTCGCAACATTTCACAGGTTGGGTCCCTTTGGCGGAGCCCAATGATGTGGGTGCAGGATCTGTTGAGCTGTTGGCTGTAAACATGCCTTGCTGTCACCTGCCTTTCACACAGGGCCCTGTCATGGCTTCATTTCTGCTTCTTCTAAGAGGGACGACCAAAAAAACCCTGCACTGGAACAGCAGCCCAAAACTAGGCAACCACGTCTTAAAAAAATCAGTGTATGAGGTGCAGCATGGTGGGCCTCTGGAGGTTTCCAGCAAAGGCTGCATGTGCTTGCATTAACGGGGCAGGGAGGGAAACAGGGGTGCAGGATAAAGTGGTCTTCCCACTTTCGTTTGCTTTTGCATATCCTGTGGCTGCACCACTTGGCAGTGACACCTCGGTTCCAGCAACGGTGCAGTAGAGGCTGAGCACCAGCTGCTGTACCCTCACGCCCAACAGCAGGGTGCCCAGTTTGCACCACTCTGATGTGCAGCGCTAACTCTGCCCCCCTTCCCCCCCCGCAAAAAAAGAAAATTCCTCAAAGCAACCAAAAAAACCCTAAAGCAAAAAACCCAATAGCACCCCGCTCCCGCTCCCCGGGGGGGGCGGGGCACACGCGGCCGTGCACCCCCGTGACCCGGGAGGTGGGAAGTGTGTGCTGCCCAGACCCCCCCGCCTGCAACTCCCCGGCGCGGGGAACGCCGCGCGAGCGCTGATTGGGCGGGGCTGGGCGGCACGTGCCGCCGTCCCGGCCGTTACCACAGACGCGGTCGCAGCGGGCGGGATGGCGGCCGCGCCCCCCGCGCTGTCCTTCCGCACCTACGAAGGGTACCTGGAGTCGCAGTTGACGGCGTTGGACATGTACTATCTGGAGGTCAGTGGGAGGCGGGACGCTCTCTCAGTGCTGCCCGCTGGGCCCAGGCCTCCCCCGGTGAGAACAGCTGGGGTAGCCTGCCCTGTCCCGGCGTGCCCGTGGTGGGGAAGGCCCCTCTGTGGGCCGCGGGCCTGGGCTCTGGGAGGAAGCAGTCGCGGTGGGAGAGGTCTGAATTTTTGCCGTGGCAGGTCATTAATTAGCTCCTGAGGGGAGTCAGGCACGTTGTTACCTTGTGAAGCTTTCTGTGCTCGTTAACTGCAACTGTCTCATTAATAAAACCCACATCCTCAGGGAATGAACTGGCCTGCTTCCCCCTGCACAAACTGTCTCAACAGAAAACTGGCACAGCTCTCACCTACAGATGACCCCCCCCAACTGCGCTGAAGTCAGTGAACAGCATGGTGGCTGTGAAGCAGGGGGACATGCTGTGGTGTTTGTGCATGGCTGGCCTGACAGAGTGAGGCTCGGTGGAGCAGTGGTCTGCTCATGAGAAAGCTTTGAGGTGCAGGTCTGGACTAGAAAGCCTTTCATGCGAAGAGCTGTTTGGTTTGGAGTGTTTACTGTTGATACTCAACCAGAGAAACAAAATGTGGCAACAAACACCCTGTCTGTCTAGAGGTATGATATGAAGACAGCAGGGCTGGCTTTGACATGTGAAGGCAGCTTCAAACTAGCGCTGGCTTGATTGTTAACCAAAACTGGGAAGATCTTGCATGGGTCTGTTGCTTACTAACCATGATTTTTAGGCTGAATCACTCCAAGGGATGTATGTAGTCGAACAAGTCGCATCACAATGGTATTTGAAGGGTGCTGACTACTAAAATTTTGACCTCTAAAAATGATAGTGCACATTGCTTGGTGGAAAACACTTTGGGGAAACCTCACGAAAGGTTTTCTGTCTCACACTTAGTAGGCAGGTGGTATTGAGACCAGTTGCCATAGTGTACAGGTTTGCTCTCAGTAAGCATCTGCCTATCTCCATTTGGCTTTAAGAAATCAGCGTGTAATCTACCAGCCTTCCTGCAGCCTGGGAAGAGTTGGCAGGAGTGCCTGGATGGGGTGGAAGCAGCAGGTGTTATTTCCTGGGGTGCTTCACCTGTCAGGGCTCATCAGATGTCCAGGCTTTGGGAGGAAGTACCTCACCTCCAGCTCAGCCACCTCCTGCCCCAGCACTTAACTTGTCAGCACTACTCTCCTGTGTGGATGTTACTTAAAAATCATGAATTGGCTTCCAGTTGGAGGTATAAAAAAAAAAGGAACACGTGTCCTTTCCTAGGTGTGGTGCAGGTAGAGGAAGATGGGAAAGAAACTGCTGGGCTTCAGCTGCTGAGCTTTGGTTGCTGCTTCCTGCGATGTTGCAGGGATGCCAGGGGCTGCAGTAGCATTGAGCACTCCCAGTACCCAAACCTCTCTGGTGAGATGGTGCTCAGACATCTGGCATTGCTGTCCTTGTGAGTCGTCTTTAGGCTTGCATGAGGCAGAGCCTGCGCGTGGCTGCAGCCCCGCCTGATGAGCAGCTCCTGGCTGCCCCAGCACAGCTGATTTCAAGCAGGTGTTATGCAGATGAACCTTTCCCTTTCCTGAGTTACGTTCTCGGGTCGCGTCACCTAGGACTGTCGCGCTAGAGCCGCCCTGCCATTGTGACACCAAAGCCGGTGGCAGTAGCTCTGGTGGCCGCGGCGCGGGGTGCGGCCCCTGCGGAGAGGCGGGTAGCCGCGGCTCGGAGCGGAGGTGTGTGGCCG
>VWYH01003319.1:0-24006 GCA_013399365.1 Pampusana beccarii | reverse complement strand
CGCCTGACCGCCGGGCCGCCAGGTGGCGTCCTCCGCTGGCGCTGGCTGCCGGTGCTCGGGGGCCGTGGGAGTTGCGGGGGGCGCGTCCCCGGTGTCCCGTCGCTAACCGAGCTCCCTGCCTGTGTTTTCCTTCCCTCAGAGCGAGGAGGTGGGGCGGCAGCTGGTGGAACTGGGCTTCCGCGGCTCCGGGAACGTGCTGCAGCGAGAGGAGTTTGAGGCCAGGGCAGCGGCCGCGGAACTCACGGCGGTGGCCCCCCAGAAGTAAGTTACTGCCTGCCCGGGGCCCTCCACACCCTTGGTGCACCTTGCTAGGCACCTGCCCTGGAGCTTTCTGGAGCGGGGACCATGTGTCTGCACCACGACCTTGGAGCTTCCACTGATTTCCTTCCCAGGGTCAAACAAATGTTGTACCACGAGCTATGAGTCCTCAAAAGCTGAGTTCTGTATGTCAGGGCTGCTGCAGGGAGTGCTGGTTTTTTCTTGTCACCCTTCACCTAGGCTCCAATACTATGAATGTCTACGCGAAATGAGGCAACCGTGTTCTTAGGTGGTAGATGTGTTTGAGACACCTAAATACTGCTACTTGGTTACAAATTACTGCACTTTAGTACTTGGATCATCCTTTCAAAGTTATGTGTGTTTTATAACATTTGAGAATTCTGGGATTGATGGGTACAAGATAGAAAACATGCTGATGCAAAAGGGGTGGCATATGAGAATGGAGAAAAGTGTTTGCTGGGGATCAGGGAGACTGAGGTTGCTGTGAGAGTGCACACTACATACGGTAGCTGAAGCAAATCGCACAAGGGTCTGTGAGAACTAGCACTTGGGAAGAGTTTTAAATGGCTTAGACAGGATGAGGGCCTCCTTGGACAGTGTTATGAGGTGCCTGCTCTTTTATGTGGACTGTTTTGTTTCTGTTTCCAAAAGCCTTTGAGGAGGGAGTTGATTTTTCTCTCCAGAAGTCTTTGACAAAGGAAGTTGAAGCATATGCATATGTTATTTTGTTTAGGCTTTTTGTTAGTTGGTTTTGTTTTGGCGTTTGCCCATCTCATACTTGTTACAGCGTATATAGCTGCAGCATGCACTTTCCACAAAAACTCCACTGATAATTCAATGCTTTGCAGTAAAGCTCTCCTACCTTTTTATTTTTACACTTTCTGTACTCTGTTTAACCATTCTGCAGATCTTAAAACATTTAGCTGTTTACTTTTGTGCTTTCTTCTTTTCTTAGCCTCTTGAGAAAAATAAACAAACAGTCCCCGTGAGTAGGGAACGTTTTTTTGGTGCCTTGCTACATGAAGCTAAGTAACATTATTACAATACTTTATCAGCATGGTTGGTGAATAGTATAGCCACTGAGGGGTGTTATTCTCCTGTGGTGCTTTTCCTGCTATTGTGAAATTGTCATTTAACAGTTTAACAACATATATCAAATGTCTTTCATAATATTTGTGGGCTGAGAACATGTGTGCTGTGTAGTTAAGTTATTGCTATACTTCATGTACAATCCTGCATCAAACTTCAATTCCAGGCATAAAGTGGCTATTTTTTTTTAAGAATTAACTGTTCATCTCACTATATGGATAAAATAATTTTGCAAAATCAAAGGCTTAATTATTTGAATAAAGACAAAAAAGACTGTGTTTGTTTCGTTTTAATACACGTTTAGACTTGTAAGATTTGGTAGCTGATGCCGAGATGTACTCTGCAACCAGATGAGGCTGATGGTGACAGTGCTGATGACATCAAGAGAGTACGAATCGAGCTCAAATGACTGGTTGGTCTTGTAATGTTCTTGTAAAGTATGTTTCTAAACCAGTGAACGTTTTCAGTTGCTCTTATAGCGATTCCAATTCTGCGTGCAGAGGCGAGTGAAGGAGAACTAAAGCCAGAGGTCTCAGGTCAGTTGCCTCTCTCTTTGATGTCTTGAGTGGATATTCTGTCCTACTGTCCTTTTTTTTTTGGTTATTCTTTGTTCAGTTTCCCATTAGTTTGTAGGTGGAGGTGTCAGGGCTGATTCATAGGGTTAAGTGGCCTATTTTAATTGCATTTAGGTGAGCATATTATCCACGTGTCAGATGTTGCTGCTGTTAGGGCTTCTGAATTGTCTGCTTGCAGAAATCTATCTGTGGTTCTCTCTGAGCAGAAAAATATTTCATTGAGTTGGACTTGGTTGCACAGGTCTCAGAAACTCTCACAGTGAATTCTGACCACCTAAATTATTTTTGCATATGGAAGCAAACTCCTTAGGCAGGTGTCTTCAGGATTTCTGCTTTGATGCTCCTCTCTGTCCCCCACCTACTGCCATGACACTGCTATCCCATACAAGAGGGTTGACAGGGCTGTTTCCCATCCACAATAATGTCTTCTATCAACAAAAAACAATGTTGAGCCTTTAAACTGAAAGGTTGGGATATATGCCTCAGGAGGTTCATACGGTGAGGGATTGCTTGGGTTAAACCACAGAGGAGTTAGCTGGTGACTTTTTGTGTTCTCTTTGGCAAACAAACTAATGTTTAGTGGTTTTGGAAATACCTGCAAGTGGCTGATATTAATAGCAATGGTGTTCCCACAGCCAGAGTGCTTTCCTCTGTGTTACTGATGTAAAGACACCGAGCCGTAAGGAATGCTGTATGCCATTGGTATTGCACAGCAACAACTTCAAGCTCCAGTTGCTGAAAAGTATTAAAATAAGTGAAAAGCCATGATATATATATATATACACCTCTGCTGCATTTTGCCTCCATGGGGTGCCACTGGGTATTATGCATAGCTACCATGTTTGCTGTAGGCTTCTATAATTCCCATTTTATCTGTAAAATTCATGTGTCTGTGATCAAGAACACTTAACTTACACAGGCTGTATTCGTTTGCAACCTTTTACTGCCATGCCTTCTACTGCTGCAACTATATCACGGAACAATCACAGAAACCTGTAATTTATAGGAAATATAATAGCCTCATGGAAAGATTAGTAAGTGGGAAGTGTCCTCTTAACTGCAACAAAATACTTCCTATGGAGTAGCGACAAATCAACAAGACCAAATTCAGTAGATGGTTTAGAGCAGTAGTAAAGGTGAGCACAAAGAAGGTGGTCATTCTCTCAGTGCCTCTCTGTTTTTGTAGTTGTTGCTTAAATGTAGTGGTCAGGGTTAGCTCAAGAGCTAAGTTGTCTTCATGTGTGGGAAGGCTCATCTTGACTAATGTTTGAAAAAATGAGCTTCAGAGTAGTTACGTATTACACCGTATTGCGAAACTCCTGATCAGGAGGACCAATTTTTTCCCTCAAGTGTCTGGGATGTGGTTTTCCTCTGAATCCTTACCTCTGTTTTCCGAATGCCTCTTGCTTAGCTAAATAGCGTTGTGAGTTAAGGCATGTACTTGGTAGGATTGGTAGCACTTCCTTTAGAAATGGTAAAAATAAGTTGCGTACCTGTTGCAGAAAATGGATTTGGGTGGGCTGGAGGCAGTGCATTTAGTTCCTCTTCTTGACTCTTTGTGAAGCAGTCTTAACTCTTCTGGTCTTAGCAATGCATCTGAAGTCAAGTAAAAGTCGACAGGGGAAAGTACATAGAAGTAAGACTAGTTCCCTTAAAATACTTAGTGCTTTTCCACAAAAAAGGGGCACCATCAGAGGGTTAGGTATGAGCTTTTTTTTGGTAAGAACAAAGAAGCAAGATAATAAAAAACAGTGTACCACAGACTTTGAGAGTCAGATAGAATCACGAAACACCATCTGTTCTTTGCAACAAGGATATATGTGTGTTTCTTTGGGATCTGAAATGAAGGAGGTTGAGCCCAGGGTTTTTTATTTTCTTTGGCAGAGGCAAATTGGAAATAAAGAATAAGGATATTTTTTATTAGGTCATCTCTAAATGAGTGCAGGATTGTTTATTTTTTCTGTTGTCCAGAATGATGGAGGTGGAAAAATCTCATGTTCCTCATAAGCTTTCTGTAACTTGTATAGCATTGATGTTTAACAAGATATGTGGGTTTTTTTCAGCTGAGCATGCATAGAATAAAAAAAACTCTGGCTGACATAATGAAACAACTGTCAATTGTTCAGTATTGCCTTATGATGCTTTAAGCTCCTCTTCTGAACAAACTATCTGAGGCAGCAGCAGTTCGTAACTGCTTTTGTATTTTGAAGCCTGGGTTTGGGCTCCATGGACTCCCTGACATCTATATGGTACCTATACCTGCCTTTTACTGTGGGAGTACCATGGCCTCTGCTTACCAAGGAGCTAGAGTACTTTGTAACATGGATTTGAAGTGACTTCTCAATGGCATGTGAGTATTCTCCACCTGCAAGATTTAGTACTAAGAAACACAAATAATGCTGTACATCACTTCCATTTCAACTCCTGCTCTACTGATGTCCATGTTGAACAGGTGTCTTTGGCAGTGCCCCTGTCATTGGCCTGGTTTCTGTAGCTATGAGTTATCTCTGCACAGGGAGTTACTAGAGCCTGCAGTCAAAGGAGCAGTGGCTGAAATTGGGAGGATGTGTAGGATGGGGACCTTGTATCTCTCTCTGCTTCAGTGTTTTGGTGCCTTACCTGATGTAACCAGGAGAGGCCTCTCTCTACTTAAGATTCACAGCCCTTGAGATCTCGCCTGACTGCACAGTGGTATGAGTAGACTGTGACAAGGGAAAAAACCCAAACCGAACAAATGGAACCATCCTTGTTTAGGTTTTCCTCTGCAGGAAGGGCTGCTGCTTAAATTTGGAATATCAGGGCAGGTGTTAGAAATGCTCTGTAGCTACCTCTGTGCAGGTATGCAGGGATATTTACAGCACTGTCCCAGGAAATCCAGTAATGACGGCCAGCTACAGGCTTCTCTGGAATGGAATGCTGCATCTTTGTCCTCTGAAATGGGTCCATTTCGTGCATAAAATTCCCTTTTTTTCTCTCTCTCTCTTTTTTTTTTTTTTTCCTCCTAGAAGAAGTATGAGGGTGACTAGTTAGCCTGTCAATCAGGATGCTTGCTTGAGAAGGGGAGGGTGTCCCAGGTTCCAGCATCACTCCCAGGGCTGCTTTTATGTGGCTTAAGACACCAGCACTGTCATTTTGAGCATGGACGGGAACGCAGAAGTATTCCTCCCATGCAAATGCCCCATGGGGTGGCCTGAGAGGGTGAGAGCAAATGACAAAGCTGGGTTTTGCTCCTGGGCAATGTTATAGAAAGCGTGGTTTTAACTTTCATTAGCCAGAGGAGGGAATGAAACTTTGGTGTCAGCCCTCCTAGGGGCATTTGTTAAACCATTGGACAGATTTTACCATCTTCTCTTTCATATTCTGCATAACCTGATTCAGGTTACAGAGTGCCCCTTCATCAGAGAAAGCAAAAAATGAAGCAGAAGGGAAAGCTCATTTCATTTCTGCAAACTCTAGGCTTGAGACAGTTGCAGAGCAGTTTACTTTCAAATCTTCCTTGAGTATCCCACCAAACACAGCTAACTTCAACCTGTCTCTCTCAGGCACCTGATCCCTTTGTGCTGCTACTCTGATCATTTACCCAGAGGGCATGGGATCAGAAACAACTCTGTCTTCTGGATATGTCTTTATGTGTACAGATGTTTCTCTTAGGAAAGCGATCAGTTCTAATTAAAATATATTGATTTTACAAACCGTGTGGAAAACAGATTATTTTGGTACATGGGTCAGTAATAGGTCTTTGGCTGTCCTCTCTTTCTTTAATGCATTCTTATCAGGCCAATAAAACAAAATATTAAAAGTGAGGGACAGACTATTGCTGTTTTTTTTCTTTTTTACAGCATTGCTTTGGATTTTAGTATTGCAAGTGATCCCACTGAAATATAATGGAAAGAATTAAACTTCCAGGTTCTGCAATAAATGGTAGCCTAATTCTTTTAATGTATTTCAGTGATTTGGAGATGCAGGAAATGCCAAATCCCAAAGCAATTATGTGTCTACAATATTAAGTGAAACATCTTTAAAGCAAAATCCTTGGTTAGGGGTTTTAACATGTGTGTACATGTAGTCTAAAGGCTTTTCTTGTGTACAGAAACAGAAAAAAGAAATCTGCTGAAAACAGGCCTTCCTTCAGTATCTAGGATTTGAATCTGCAGTTTTGTTTTTTTATTCAAATCTTCTTTGTGGTTCTTCTGCTAGAGTGAGACTGTACCCAGCACAAGCCTCGTGGGCTTTGCTGTGACTGCAGCGAAGACACTCAAGAGTTAAATAATAACCTATTGCTTGAAAGTTCTTTGAGAATCCTTCCTTTATACAAATCATTTGTGGCTGAGTATTACATGGATATTCTTTCAGAGGGAGGAAGCAGGAAGGGATGAATCTCTTGGTTCTTGGAGGAGTACAGAAAGTGACCTTCTCTTAATACACATAAGGATCTTGGAGGAAAGTGGCATGACTTTAGTCCCCACCTTTCCCATTTTAGTTTATAAAATGAATTTCAACTTTGGCATGGACTATACCTTCACTGAGAAGAGGAGCAGGAAAGGTACAGTCTGTACTAGCAAGTGCACCAAACCACTTCAGTGGAAGGATGTGGGGAATGTGTGGTGCTCTCAGATTGATGGGTGGGCCAGTGTCTTACAGCCAAGGTTGGATTGAGGGGTAGCTGTTTAAAGCACTTGTGGCTTTTTAGGTAATATTAAAAATATGGAGTGAACCTACTCATTTCTAGGTTGAAATACTTAAAGGTGTTGAAGGCAGCTGGGCACCCAGTTTCCAGTGAATTAACCAGCTAACTTCCTCCTAAGCTTTGAAGAACCAAGTCTCTGCAGATGCATTAGAGCCACTCCTGGTTTTGTCCCCTGCCAAATCTCCCCCACTGCCTATTACTAAGCGCTCATAGTATTTTTTTGTGAAGTTATGGAAAAAAATCATTAATTATATTTCATATCAACGTGCCTCGGTGCTCTTAGCGCTTGCTGGGACTAGAGGCTGAACAGCTTGACTCATGTGGCTGACAGTCTGCTTTTTGGCTCAACCAGAATGAGTAAGAATTGGAAAATGTGCAAGAAAATCCACAGCATCCACAGTACAGTAAAGCCAGAGCTTTACTTTTCTTCCCCGTTTTTATAAGCCCATAATGTATAGATAACATTTAGATTGATATCAATGTTGGAAGGCTTCGCTGAGCTGAATTTTTTGAAGCTTGCACGTATCTCAATAATTCAAAGCAAGTTGGAACTGCCTTAAGAATGTTCCATGGTGGCCCTTCTGGCCCAGCAAAGTAGTTTTTTTGGACCTATTTGTGTTATCTCTCTGTTTCTCTTCTTCTTCACACCCTCCCTTGGAGTCTTCTAAACCAGTACTTTAGTGGGTAGGGGAGGATGACCCATTCCTGACCCTAAACCTAACAGCAGGACTGAGACCAGGTTTTTCCCCTTCTCTGAATTTTTATTGCTTGTTCTACTGTTAAAATAGCAGCATGTTTTTTCTCAACAATTCAGTGTGAAGTTGTGCTTTCTCAGACTAATGAAGGAAGGAGACAAATGTAACTCCCACTCTTACTGGAAGACTGACTCTGACAGTAATTTGCTCATGATATAGCGATCTGGTAGCTCCTTCTGTTTCTGTCGTGATTTTAAAACCCTAGAATGCAGCCATAGAAAGGAGAGGGCTTGAGAATTGCTTACCCACAAGGTGATATTTTGCAGAATACTAGGAGATGAATTAGTTGGTTAGGTCTTAGCGTTGATGCTACCACCTAGTACAATTCTAGGTGCTGATAATCCTGGACTTCTTACCTTCTGATATTTAAAACTTTTCTGCATTTCCTGTTTTATCTTGCCACCTATGTCTGTCTCTTGGTTAGTGATTTTCCACAGTCTTATAAACGAGGGCTCTCTTTAGGAAACTAAAACCTCTTTGATCTACCTCCAGTCTTCACTTTGGTGCAAATAGCAACTCTAAATCTCTAAATGGTCATGTAACCATAATGATGCTTTTTTCTTTTATTATATATCCTGGTAAGGAAAGAAATAAATGCTGACACTTTGACTGTCCTTATTTTTGTTTAATTAGCCCCAAGTTGAGTGGGATAGGTTAGGCATCAATAAGCTTATTAGGGATTTCACAGGCACAAGTAGACACTTAAATTAGCTCCAGTCGTTCTTCCTGGTCTTTTTCCAAACTCATGATGACTGCATACTCAAGTGAAAAAGACACAGAATGTAATCTGAGACAGAAGGGATCAGTTTAATGACCAGTTTCTTTCTGCTTCCCCTAGTGTGTCTAATACCATAGGAAATGAGTGTGCCAAGAAGTGTCTTCAGTGTACACGTCTTGCACAGATCTAGGAAACATTCAAGTCATCATGAGCAACAAAATGATTAATTTTTGTTTCCCTCAACAGATGTCACCTGCTTGGTCTCTCTGATAAATGTAGACCTAGAGGAAATTTCCTAAACTTGGGAGGGAAGTGAAAACATCTACATGGATATG
This sequence comes from Pampusana beccarii, assembly GCA_013399365.1. Classification (NCBI taxonomy): domain Eukaryota; kingdom Metazoa; phylum Chordata; class Aves; order Columbiformes; family Columbidae; genus Pampusana; species Pampusana beccarii. The sequence goes on along the minus strand of VWYH01003319.1, from coordinate 15,568 downwards.
TTTGGCAGAAAATATAACATGGAGGTGTATATACTGATACTGGGTGCATGAGTACTGAAAGTTTTGAGTTGCTAGTGCCTTTGGTCCTTTAGAAGTCAGACGGTCAGGCTGAAGGGAGGAGAGGAGCCTTGATGGCTGCAAGCAAGGATAATATGTTATCTGTCATAAAATCTCTAGTCCAGAATTGGGAAAACAGAAGGAACAAGAGCTCTCCACCTTTCTGTCCATCACTGGGCATTTTAAGATGGTACTGTAATAAGCTCTTTATTTTGTGATTTTTAAATTTTTTTTAAAAATATTTTTAAGTGGTGCAGTGAGGAACAAATTGATACGTCACATGATTTCCTACTGACATTTCAAAGAAACAAGCAAATGTGCTTACTTTCCAGCAAATCAAAATATGGTGTAGAAGACTAAGTAAGGATTTCCAGCCCTAACTATGAAGGCCATGGCATATGCTTCTGAAAAAGCTAAGAAGCTGAACATATATCTAATATAAATTTTGAGTGGTATGTATTTAGATCTGGGGACTGTTCAGTTCACTGTATGTGAAAGTTCTCCCCCAAGTTGGGGGCAGGCTTTGATAATTTCAAGTGTTACATCTTTAATGTCCTTAATACAATATTAAATGTTTTTTTGAAGAGGTCCAGGTGTGTTTGGGTAGCTTTCTAGTCTACACAGGGAATTTGTTACACTAACAGAAATGTTTTTTCACCTGGAATTCTGTTGCAATAATCAACATTCTTTGCTTAAGAATAAATTGGTCCTCATATTTTTTACAATTTCTTCTGTATAAATTGTGGATAGTTTGGGGAAAATATTTGGATTAAATAAATGTCTTTAAGTAGGTGCAGAAAAGTATTTTCTTTGTAGAGGGATGGTTCGTTATCTTGCTGGTAATCTTCAAGCAAAAGAAACTGCATTCTGGGAACTGGATTTGCCTGTGGACTCCTGCAGTTCATAATCTGCTGGATCAGATTTCTTTTGGGCAAGATAGATATTAAAAAAGCATAAACTCTAGGTAAGATGAGCTAAATACCTAGAAAAGAGAAATGTTTTAAAAGAATTTGATATGTATTTCCTTTTGGTATAACTTTGCCTAAGGCAGGGATGCTCAAATGTCTGCACCTTCTTCCTGCTAATGTGCCATGTGAACACACATCTTCAAAGAGCTCAAGTTTTGGAGTTCTGTATTAAGTAAAAAACAAAGCAGCTTTCCTCCTCTGAAGTATATAAAGGATTGCAATCTTTTGCAAAACAGTAGTTCTGAGCTGAAATGTTTCTCTGCACCAAAGTAAAGTGGGAACTGCAGGCCCACACTGAGGACTAGACAGAATTTTCTGCCTGGCCACCTCCAACGCAGTGAATGGCAAGTAGTGAAAAAGGTATTGTCAGGAGCTCTGTTGTGGTAAGGAAGTGGCTTTCCCAAATACATGCACAGAAGCTAAAGATCTGCCAACGCTACTCACTTAAATGTTGCAATGTCTGGCTGTCTTGGCTGCACAAACCCTGAATTTCTTTGGAATGCAGATCTGCTTAAGGATCTCAGGGACCTCAGTGTTTCATGTTGAGAGGTTTTGATGCTCAAAGCCTGATGGTATGTTTGCATTCTTCAGGTGCGGGACCTGGCACCCACTTGGGGCACATCCTTGTAAAGGTATAGTAGCCAGAGTCACTCAGTTCTTACTGAACAGATGTAGCACTCAGACTGAACAGTGCTTCCTCACCTGAGAACTCCATCTGTTGGTTAGTGCTGCCTTCTGGAAGAGGAATTGCATATTTTCATGTGTCTTCCAGACACAGAAAACACTTCAGTGTAGCTATGCATGCTTTTGGGAACGTTTTCAATGTCTTTGTCTAGTTCATCCTCTAGGATCTAAATCTGCTCTAAGACATTCTGCTGCATTTCTTCAAACTGTATATGTATGAGTGCTGTGCTAAAAAAGCTAGATTTTTCTCTGGCTTACACCCCTGTAGAGGGTTGCAAAGTTGGTGGTAACAGCATGAATTGTCAGATTGGACTGGCTCGCCTGTGGAAGGTGCGTGTACCAAATCATATAGTAACATCAAAATGGAGACTACTTGTATTAGTCTCTGTACAAATTTGAGATGCACTGTGCACCACAAATAACACCCTGTTTTCACATGGTGTAATTCTCTACACTCCAACTGAAGTACCTGAATTGTCACAGAATTCAGTATGTTAGTTTCTAAAAGGCAAATGATTATAATTGTCTGCATATCCCAAATTTAGCTGTGTGCAGGCTTCTGTTAAAGCAAACAACAGGTTTGGCACCAGCATGTGGATTCTTGCCTTTAAGTTTAGTAAAAGAACAAGGTTACTATGATGAATGATTTTTAAAAGAAACCCCGAACTTGCTGTTAAAGCTGTTTGGAATAAAAACAAACAGGAAAACAGTAGCTAGGGTATGTGTGTGAAACCCTTGAACTGTAGTAGACAAGAGCTGGTAGTAGGTGTTTTAGGAGCCCTATTGATCTTGAGTTTTGTGTGGTTTTCCACACATAATCATGAGGGGAATTTTCCTCTAGTGCTTCCGTGGCTAGATTTTCTCCTGCTTTTTAAATTAGGCTGTACAGAGATTCTCTGTAATGCTCCTGCAGGGCATTTGCTGCTGTTTGAGTGTTCATGCACCTATCGTCTCATGCTGAACCATGGTAACAGCCATTGGTATCCTCCACATCTGAGGGAGAGGGCTTGGCTGCAGGGTGTTTGTTACAGCTGGATTCTTCCTCCTCACACATTCCCATGCCCCAAATGAATTTTGTCTACTCATGTTGCCTCCAATTGTCTTGTCACTATTGTTGTTCTCTTTGAATCCAGGCGAAGATTGGGTTGGTTTCTGTCTGGTGTTGTGTTAAAAGCCTAGGACGTCAGTGTGCCCTTTTCAGTGAAGACAGGAAGTAATTGAGGAATTTAAGTCATTGCAGTTTAGGGAATGAATCTGTCATTGCCAAATGCTTTATATTTTTCTTTGAATCAAATTACAAAATATGGCTATAGAAAAGCCACTTTCCCTGCTACCTTTTTTCCCTAAATATAGATAGGAAGCTGTCTGTAGCATGAATGCTGTGCTTCTCTTCTAGCAAGATAACTTAAATTCCACAACCTTTTAGTTTATTTCTTCTGTGTTCATAATACTTTTTTAGTTATAGTATTTGCAGACTAAAATTTTACATTTTTTTGAATTATGATTCACTTTAGTAACTGGAAGGCCATGAGACATGAATGTCCATGTTACATCAGGGTAATAAATTTGTAAATAGCTGAGTTGCACATTCTTTGGACTCTCAAGGATGTGGTATGCAGTAGCCAGCAAGTTCTTTGGTTTTGGTTGGCTTTGAAATAAGGATCTAAAACTTGTAAACAATTAAAATAAACAAACAATGCTGACTTGGAAGTAGTTGCAACAGCCCAGACTGTGTATCATGATCTAGAGATTTCATTCCTGAACGATAATAGTTTGAAGCTTATAGTTTCATCTGTGAAGGTAGGATTTTCTTTTTTTTCACCATAGACTTCTGTTAATATTTTTCTGCATTGATTGTCCTTTGGCCCAGGCACAAGTTTCATCAGGTCATTCTATAGCTTGTTAGGGTGTCAACTCATCCCTACACTGAATAATTTCTGAACATCTTCAAGTTTTCTCTTCCCTAGGTTTAACAGCCCACTTCCAGCCAGCACTCTACTGTTGTCCTTTTGTTTAAAATATAGAAAACAGAGGGTAGAAGTAAATGATCAATTTTTGCAACATTTGTCCTAGAAAGGACCTTTCATCATACTCCACTACTAGTTTGTTTCCTTAGAAGCCTTTAGTAATGAACTTTCAAAAATCCAAGTAGACTGTGTCAACCAGATGATCTTTATGCATGTGCTTGACACTATTTCAGAGAACTCTGATTTTTGTAAGGCAGGATTCCCCTCACAGAGGCAGCATTGGCTCTTTTCAAATAGGTCATGTTTGTGCACTTGTTCACGAATTCTTTAGTCTGTACTGATTTGATTCATACATAGCTAGAGATCTTTGCCTGCTTCTCTGTGGTGTGGCACTTAGCTCTAAGTGCTTGCTTTTTGTCACTTTTATTGCTATGTCCACTCAACCCTGGTTGTAAAACAGTCCAATTTCTAAAAGCACTCGTCTTGTGTTCTTTCCTTTTGCTTGTGTAGGTTTTCAAAACCTGAGGAAGTACTTGTTAGCCTGAAACTTCTAGCACTCTTTAGCCTTGAGGAGGTCTTTATTTATATTTTATTTTTTCTTTTCTATTTTTGGTGAGAATGATTTCTTAATAGTAGCCTTTTAGTGGTTATGGAACAAGAGGCATCCATCCTCATCCATCCTCATCCATCTTCAGGCTTTTTTTGAAGCAGTTTACTAGAGGCAGCTTTTTCAGATAGCGCTCGTGGGACTTGTTTGCCTGAGGGAACTAGTCAGTGATTAGCTAGCTGGAGTAGCTACCTTTTCCTGCCCCACCACCCCAAAGACCTGAAATCTGGATTTGAATCCCTAAAACTACAATATGAACGGACCACATGCAGTGCTGGCTGTTGTTCCTAGTGGTCTGGAAAGTAGCAATTGACGTAGTGCTATTAATAATGAAATATTTCCTTTTAAATAGTGGGAATATTGGTGTGGCAATATTGGTTAATATAGATTATCCATGTACATTCACAGTATAACAAGCTTGTATTTTGTGCCATGTAGTCAATTATTTCAGAAGCTTCCTGGGTATATGTTTTCATATTAAATGCGAGGCTGTTGAGTGTTTTTACATTGTGTTTAGTAGAGTTAATTTGTATGGTAACCTCAGGCTTAGAAATGAATACTTAAGTGTTTACCTGTCTTTACTCTCCAGCAGGCATCAGAAAAATCTGCTTTGTAATTGGCCTTTTTGACGAAGGGAAATCTACTGCTCCATTTACGTGCAATAACCTGCCTTTGGTGTGTCCTTGCAAGTGAGGTAACGTTACAGAAACCTGGGAAATATTTTGAAAGACCCTGCTCTTCCACTTTGGGATCTAGGGGATTGTCAGTAGTACAAGCAGCAGCTAGAGAAGACCCTGGCCTTGGTCGAAGCCTCTTGCAGTTCTCTGGCTTGAAGTTCCTGCAAAACTGGCTTATTTGGTTATCTGAGGGCTTTTTCAGTATAGGGAGAATCAGCTGAATTTGGACACATGAAGCTGGTGAGCAAAAGCTTTACTTGTAGCAGTTGGTATGTCAGAGGGAGGCTATTATGGCTTAAAAGAGAATAGCCAACGGGAAAGATAAAAACCATGTATTAGTGTAGGAAAAAACTAGTTTACAGAACAGTACAATTGGAATAATGAAGTAAACTAGTAATTTTCAGGTGGCAGATGATGTTTTTTCATTGATAGAATCATAGAATAGTTTGAGCTGGAAGGGACCTTCAAAGCTCATCTAGTCCAACCCATTTGCAATGAGCAGGGACATCTTCACCCAGATCAGGTTGCTCAGAGCCCCATCCAGCCTGGCCTTGAGTATTTCCAAGGGTGGGGCATCTACCACCGCTCTGGGCAACCTGTGCCAGTGCTTCACCACCCTCATTGTAAAAAAATTCTTTTCTCATGTGTAGACTGAATCTCCGCTCTTATAGTTTAAAACCATCACCCCTTGTCCTGTTGTAACACGCACTGCTAATAAAGTCTGTCCCACGATGTTTGCTTACAGAATACAACAGGAAAGATATGTTCTTTTTCTAGCAGTGAAGGTGGGCAATGGTGTCAAAAAATGTGCTGGAAACAAGTGACAGATGTTATGAAGCAGTATCATAAAGTCCAATCCGTGTATTCTCAGGAGTCTAAGAGCAGTCAGTAATGAAGTGATGGAGCTTATGGCATTCTTCATTAAAATCTACTTTTATCCGGACTCCACGGAGAATAGTAAATACTGCATTTTTAGAAATGCTTTAAGGGAGAGGCAGAGAACTGCAGATTATGAGTGTTTAAGTAGGAATGTGTTTAATTGGTCACAGAATAAATAATAAAACACCTGAAATATCATAACAACATGGTTTTGGCAAGGCACAGATTGGATTTTCTTAATGTCTTGCCATTCTTCAAGCTTACTGCCAAGCGGGAAAGAAGTGGTCTGACACAATGCGTTTAAACTTTCCAAATGTCTTTGACAATAATTCTCCCTGGGGTTAGTAAAGTAGGTGACTGTCTTGATATGCATTAAACCAGATTAAAAGAACAAGGAGTAATAATCTTTAATCTTGGCAAAAGATCAACAGCATGGTGGCTCAGTCCTTACTCCTCAGATAAACTTTAGTTATATCTGTTAATGCCTGAGAAGGTTAAAATATCTCTGAAGAATTTAACTAGACTATAGGGATTGGTACTACAGAGGCTGGTGAAATTCAGGGCTGAAAACTGCCGAGTTGCAGGTAGCAGCAGGAATAGTTCTGAAGTCCTGAAAGAACAAGAAAAGGAGGAGAAAAGGAGAATTGCCATACATAACAATTAGCCTTCGCCTAAGGAGCAAGTTGTCACTGGATCTACTAGAGAGTGCAATCAACTGTATTGTGTGAGATACAGATATTATTTATAGATTGAAGTTCCTTAATATGTCTTCCAGGCACTGACTGAAATCAATGAATTATGTGATGTTGCCACACAAATGACAGGAGTCGAAAGACATAATTTAGGAGAGTTTTGGTGCTTTTAAGATGATGGTTTTCCATATAAGAGTAACAAGATGAGCCATACATTACATGCCCTTACAAGAAGTAAGTTCTAGGTTGTTCATTAAACATACTTATGATGATAATAGTAAGTTAAAAGTTTTGTTGCTAAAGTGAGTTAGTTTTACTCCCCTGTGCTGAAGTTCACCTTTAAGTTTCTAGAGCATAGTTTGGTCTAAAGAGTGTGTGCAGAACAGCATTAAGTCTTTTGTATGAAGGGAACATTAAGTGTCTGTAGTAGCAACCTTCAGTAGTTATTGTAGTAGGTGTATATGAAAAGATTAGGTCAGGTCTGGAATTAACTAAACACTAGTCACGTGCACACTGGCCCAGAAAATGAGAAACCCATTAACTGTAAGGACAAGAGTGATTGTGAAAATGAAAAACTTGATGTGATCTATTTAATACTGTATTTGTGATCCCTCGTAGCGTGTTAGGTTGATGACTTATTGCTGTTTCTGGTGAAGGTGTCGTCACCATGATGTGGCCTTTCGTTATTTCCAGAGTGAATTGAACCAGGGAAGAACAGGTCTGTATTGTGTTGCGACAAAGTATTACACGTCACTTGTATCTAGTGAAACCTTTCAGCTGGAGAAGTTTCCCATTTTCTGATGAATGCAAGTTTATAATTTATTATTAGCAGCTGTTTCTATGCAACCATTAGACCTATCATGAAATTTCCATTGGTAGCTCCAATCCCACCCCAATCAGTGTTAATAAAGCAGGCTACTAGTTTCAAGTGCCCTTTTATTTTTTTTCTCTCCTAGTTGCCATTGCGCTGTGGAGGTGGTTAAGAAAGCTACTTCTGAGAAATGCATTCTTGATTGTGTATCAGCATTATTGCCTGAGTAACCAAGTTGGGAATTAATGCGTTTGCTTTGATTTGGTGGCTGGATTATGTGGTTTTCTCTTTGACAATCTCTTTTTTTGTAATCTCTTCCAGTTTCATGTGCTGTTTCCTGAAGTATTTGTTTTGTTGCTGCCAGCATTCGTTGTCCTTTTCAACTTATGTGCTCATTTTTAACATGCTTTCCAGTGGTTAACTTCACTTTTGCCTCTTCTGGAGCCCCCAGTAGAGGAAATAATGTATGCTACAAATCCAGCGGCTTTCTTTTTAGTCATTTTTTCACACTGACTGTATTTTGGCAACAGTATAAGCGTGTGGATGGCGATTGCTTGTTTTCACATCCGTCCCCATGCTTGGGGACAGAAGCACATGCCCATGAACATGCCTCTTTGCTTGCCGTACTTTGTAATGAGTGGCATCCATAGTTCAAGAATTGCTGTCCAAATATATTGTTCTGATTAAACAACCATTCTTTTTGCATTTATGACCCAAATAATTGTAGGGAAAGCCCTTTCAAGGGCTGTTTTAGGTTTAGAAGTGACATTACATTTATTATTTTACAATGGAAAAAGATGCAAGACATGTGGACCATACTGGAATTGTGTTCCATTTAGCACTGTAATAGTTGAAGTGGATGCTGATTCTTGTACAGTGTGGCATTCTAATCTCATAAGCATTAGAGTATCTCATATTTGGATTATTTCATCTTGATTTTTTTCGATGCATATGCAAAGTTCTGTATGGATCCATTTGCAGATTAACAACCTATCCCAGCTCACCATATACCTGCAGAAAAGCAAGAGAAGCATAGTGTATTTTATTTTTCACTCCAGATTGCAGGTTAACCAGAGAGAAGAGCAGTATGTAAAGGCCCTAATTTTGTTGCACTGAGGGAGGAAGATAGAGTGCTGGGAGTTTACTCTCCAGTATACTCCTGCACAGGCTGTTGGCAATAGCATTTCCTCCTGCTGTTGGGGAGCTAGCAGTAGGCTTGCTCTGGTCCCAGCCTCCTATCCTAGTCAGCAAAGTTGCCAAAGCACAGCAAAATCAGCTGTACTGTTCCTCAGGGATGCACTGAGGTTTCGTAAGTGAACAAAGAAACTAAGAGGAAGTGTGTAGCTTGGCATCTCTGTTCTAGCCAGATGCTAAAGCATGTCTTTCCTCCTTCTGTACTTCCTTTTCAGTAAAGGCCTTCAGTGCACACTCGTATTTCCTTAAATTCAGTCCATGTGCTTGGTGTTGACTGGAAAAAAGTGTCTGGTGGAAATGGGGTGGTATTTTAGAAGCAGTGCCTTTAAAGCCAGCATGTAGTTTTCCCCTTTACATGTTCTTTCAGGTTACGTGTCTGTGTGCAGTGGCACAGGCTGTCTCCGTGAATCTACAAAGAAGCAGGACTGAAATATCTCATTGTTTTTCTGGGAACATCTTGCCACTAATGTGCATCTTAATTTCGTCTTCCCTGCACGCTGATTGTTTTCATTTTAGCTTCTATATTGAACTGTGAATCATTTTGGGCTACACAATAATATCACATTACAGTGTGGCAAGAGTTTTTAAACCACCCCAGATTCTTTCCCCTTGCAATGGCTCATAAAAAAATATCCTATTATTATGTTAGCCACTTAAGAAAAATATCAGCTTCTATCAAGCTGGTTTTTTCCACTTAGTCACTATAATCAAACTGTGTGAACTGTAATATCACTTCCCAGGCTATTCGTGCTTAATTGGAAACACCCTTTTATGAACAGCTCAGGAGTAAAGGAAATGTTTTTAAACAGTGTAATAGGTAACACAGCAACGTGTGATTAAAATTCAGTACATTATCTCTCTTGGTATTTTATTACTGCAGGTGGACAACAGCCTCTGATCGGAGACATCCTATGGGCAACACTGAAATTAACTGAAGATGTTCTATTTATACACCTGCACTCACAAAAGATCCTGCATGTAAATAGAGGATACTAGATAGAATGATTGAAGAAAAGGCTCTGAGTGAGCTGACATAGTTGTAAATTAATTGCTTGCTTAGAGGAAATGTTGCAGAAGGGTACAAGCATTTCATAAAACAACTCGATTGTTACTCCAAGGCTGCAGGTGTTGAAGGTATTTAAAGCATGTTTACAGATAAACTTCCACAGCAGCAGAGGTTGTTTCAGCTCTCGCTAAACTCAAGGGGCTGTTTTGATTGTAGTAATCAGTCAATTCTTCCTAATGTAGAGAGAGCAGAAGTGTTGCATGTGGCATTAATGTTGATTATTTTGCAATGATATTGCTAACTGAAGTTGTCCTATCAGTTCCATTGTGGAGATGCACCAGAGCCACAGCAATACCCTGCGTGCAGAAGACCTGTCTTTTTTCTGGCAAGCATGGCTGGAAGTCATGTTTGTTGATGCTGGGGCACTGAAGTTGCCGAAGGTTGCTCGCGCGGCAGAAACTTTCCTGGGGTGTGTCAGAGGGAAACACGTGGTGAGTCACACTTTGCTGTTTGTTAGGAACAAGCAGTGCTAGTCCTCTGCTGCAGTGCTAGTCCTCCAGTTGTTCACGGAGGTGGCAGTGGCTGTGTTTACCTGGTTTGAAGACTCTGCTCTTTTTAGGCCCGTGATGTGTGGGTTTGGGCACGGGCTGTGTTGTGCCCTCAGTACCTACCCTTGTGCGTTCCAAGGAAAGGGTGTTTTATTGTATTTCCAAGAAGCACTCCAAGAACTGTAGACTTTTTTTTCCTATAAAAGTTAAGGATGAGGTGAAAGAAGGAAGATAATGGGATTTGAGGTAATTTGCTGCTTTTTTGTCAGACCTGTAACTATTGTAATGGGTGGGTTTTCTAGAAGAAAACAGTAGCATAGTGGTTTCTGTAGATGCACAGCGAGCTACTGTATGTGTGCCACATTATAGCATTAGATCTTAGGCCCTGTAAGTACTCCCCCAGACTTAATTAAGTGATTAATAGTTAATTAAGTGCTTAAATTAAGCATGTGGCTGAGAAGTAGCAGTATTGCATGCTAAGTCACTGTTTTTAGAGAGAAGAGGGTCTTGTCTCGCTGAAATGAGACAGATGACGCTGTTTAGCTGCCACTTTTTGTATTAATAGCGATTAAAATCTGCAGCTTTGGTTCTTGGAACAGTGATCATTCATCTTGAATGGCTTAAATTCTGTTGTTTGAGAGGACAGTGATGGTGGTATCCACAGCTGGGCAAATGCCTGGGAGCGGTTTAGATCTAGGAAGCAGCATGGATGAGATGAGCAGGTCTTTTGAAAAGACTGTCTGCAAGAGCCACCACAAGGCATTTATTACTAGGTTCTGTGCAGAGGAGGACCACAATAAAGGTTAAAGGGATTTTAACAAAAGTTGAAGAGAGTTGTCTAACTTTGCGATCAAAGCCATATGTTGTCAGTGTAGAAGGATGAAGGCAAGATGGTGGGATTATTATTTGCAAATTGGTTATATAATGTTTGGTTTTGATTGAACCCTTTTTCATTCTTGAAAATTAATTAAATACTTCTGCAAAACAAAATAGATCTTATATCAAATTTATTTTTATGAATCTGCCATGTGAAAGTAGTTCAAATATCTTGGATTTAAAACTGTCTTTTTTGTTTAGCTGCAAGAAGCACAGCAACGGAGAGCTCAACACATTGTAGTACTGCAGTGAGACCTGGCTGTTGGCCTGTGCTTAAATATGATTTATACTGCAGCTTCAAGTACTTCAGTGCTCTCCAAAACAAAAGTGGATCTACATGTGGTAAATTTAAGCTAGCTAAGCTCTCGATTACTAGTACTTAGTGTGTATGTGATTGAAGATTCTGGTCAACTCTTATTTTTAAGCAATGCTTTGAATAACTTATTGGTTTTGTTTCAAAATTTTGCTGACCTTCTGCCTGAAAACGATATCCTGTGTCTCACAACTTCAGTATATTGCTGTTTATATCATAGAACATAGACATACTTGACTCATTTTCCAGAGAAACTGGCAGATTGAACTCACCTGCATTACAGAAACATATTTCAGATACCTGAGTTTTTTAAAAGAAAAAAAAATCCAAGCTTTTTATCTGTGGTTTTTATTGGTTTTACTTTTTTATTTGAGCCACACCTTGATATTGAAGCCTTTTAGAAAGTGTTAAATAGATTTTGTACTATTTTAATGAGATCTTCAGGCCAAATTTTTTTATTGCTTTGTTAATACAGTGCCAGAAATCGAGTTAATTGCAGGTACTAACTCAACAACAGTCCATGCATCTGTTTTTCATTCCTGGGCACAAAGTTACTCCTTTTGGACAGACAGTGCACCTCAAACTGGGAGGCTTGTTTGAAGCTCCACATTCTATTTTATAAATACAGAGAGTGGTTAAACAATTTGCCCTGTCATTGCACTGCAGAAAGAAGCCAAGAAGGTTAATGTAGTATTTGCATTAAAATTGGAATGTACAAGGATATTGGTTCTTATGGATGAATCTTGATGTGCACATAAATCTGTAGTATTCTAGTGTATGACGTAATAAAACTGAGTGATTTCATTTGGAGTACTTCTAGCCAAAGAGAGCTGTATAACTAGATTATCTGTGTTGCTCAGGGCTGCTGCCTCCTCCTAGTGGAACAAAACTATTTTGTTCGCATCTTTGCCACGTTGACTAACAGTGGCTGCAGAAGGATCCTTTCTGTGGTCCTCCCCACTTGTGGAGTGGTGCACCAGAGAAAGAGTTTATGTTCATTGTGAATCTGAGTTAAAACGTCAAATTAAAACTTCACTTTGTATGCTATGGGAGCTCTAGGATTTAAAAGCAATTTAATGCCTAATGAAGCAGAAACTTTGTGGGACCTCCAAAAAAAAGACTTTGAAAATCCCAAGGGCAATGAACTGATGTATCAAGTGGAGTTTTTTCAGGTGTGTGCTTTTGAGAACTTCCTCTTCACTTGTCTTCTGGTGAAATGGCTTGTGGACCTCTACAAGCTTAGAGTTTTAAACTGTCTTGTCTCCCTTGCTTGTCCATGTGTGTTATGAGGCAGAGGAGTTACTTTTGAAAGGAAACACAAGACTGTATATCAGTACAGGATGGCCCTAGACCTTATGAGAGAGAGCTGGTGTCCTGTGGTGGTAACCTGTGACCAAGCCATCTGAAGTATGCAAAGGTAGGACACGCCGCACCTTGTCCGTGCAGGTATAACACTGCTTTGTTGAAAGGCTCTTGTCTTCTGGTTCAGAGGGGTGTATGAACAGCGAGATTGTTTCACAATGGCAGCTTAGTTTCTGTGTTGCTAATGTTCTAGTTCAGAGATAAAACAGATGGATTGAGTTTGCAGGTTTATAGCCATGACTTGCTATGAGTCTGGTCAGAGGGATAAAGCATTTTTGGTTGCACAGCCCCAAACCATTTTTGTTTCACTAGAGTAAGACCTAAACCTTAAAAGATTTATATTTGTCTTTAGCCTGAAAAATATTCCTATGCTGTACTTGACTTTTCCCCTTGCACGTGCATTTCACTATGGAAAATATTTGTTTTACTGAGAAAATGTTGTCATGGCTAATGCACAGAAAAGCAGAGGAGTTTCTTGTAAAATGTGCCTTGAGACTGTGAGTTCAAGCCAAAGTCTTGATTTGTTATGATGCGATACCATTGCAATAGGAAAATATTGTTAGGTGCAAACTCCTAAGAAGAGTTGTGGAAAATGGGAGGTAGGAGGTGAATAAGAACTGATTTAAACTTTGATGGGTGTCATAAAACTTCCAAAACTAAGACATGTAAAATCTTCTCTCTCTCTTTGGTGGATTCTGTTCAGTTAGCTTTTGTTTTTTTGTGATTACATAAATATTAAGTAAAACAATAAATTATACTGTTTCCCAGTTTTAGAATGTGATGGATTTTTAAAGGCTTGTGTATTTATATTTTCCTATTTGTGCACTACGAACTTAGTCTTTTTCTTCTTTTTCAAATGACTCCTGTGTTAGGTGTCTCTAGAAGGACCTGATTCTTCACAAGGGCTCTTCTCAGTAGTTTGTGATAATTTTGCTTTTTCTGAAGGTGTGTTGAGCTGAGCCATTGAAATAGCTTTTTTTCTCCACTAAAAAGCTCTCCCTGAGGACTGTCAGTACATGTATTTATTTTAATCGTGTCGCCAGATGTACTAAGAATTGTATTTTAAAACACTTGTATTAGATTTCTGCCAGGTTTGTTTCTCATCTCCTGCAGTGTGGTAGCTCTGGGGTTTTTGTGATCAGTGACTTCAAACAAACCTGGTAGGCAGGACTCTTTCCTTGTACTGCAAGTAACTTGTTCTCAGATGGATTTGCCATTAGAAAAGCCTGCTGTGATACTGGTAAATAGTAATATTTCCTAAAACCTTTTTTAATACATGAAGGCCTTTGTGTGAATTTCTAAAACCATAAGATAGTTGAGGACAATTTTTGTGGTGTGTTCTTAGAGGTGTATTTTCCTAAATCACAGAATGTAAACATCATGTCCTCACAAAGTGTTAAGGGAATTATATTTTGAACTACTCTTCAGGGTGTGTCGTGCTACTGTTTTCCATTGTTTTCTTCCTTTGAGGAAGACAGCTCTTTCTGTTAGATAGGGAGAAAGTATCCCTTTAGTAATTTAAAGATTCTGATTTAAATATGCACATTAGAGAGCTGAATTATATAAATAGGACTAAAAACAAAAGAGCTAGTGGAAATTATCTTGTAATACTTTACTTTTTAATTTTAACACTGAAAGTAGCACTTGTATGTTTGCTTGGACAGATACTTGGTTGAAGGTTGAACAGGAACAACAGTATCAAACTCCCCATGGAGAAGAGAATTTTTTTTTCTTTTCTAAAGTAAGTATTGCACCTGGGCTGAGAAACAAAGCCTTAGGTCTGCATGGGACACTGGTAAAGACTAAAATGTGTGAAGTGGGTCACCTCTCTGAGAATATCTCACTGCTGTTCTGTTATCTTTGCATCTGCAGCATCATCATTTCCAGGTAGTTATTAAAATCTGGTGTGGTGCTCTGGTGTGGTGCTGGTGCTCTGGTGTGGTGCCAGTGAACTCCTTACAGCAATACCAGAGATATAGAGTAAGGAAGAAGTTGTAAAGGAATAATATCATGAAGAAACTAAGAAGTTCAGCTGGGGACACCTGGAGGAAGCTGAAATATGAACTTTTATCTTTTCATGATGGAAAGCAAGGTAGAACATGAATGCAAAGCAGCTGTTTTGACTACTGCTGGAACAGAAGCACTCTACTTCTTGAAAGCATGGAATTAAGCGAGAAAGACTAAGTCAATTACCAGAAATTGTAATGAATGTAAAGAGTTTTGCATCCCAAAGAGGCGCAAAGCTTTTGAAAAACGCCAACTTGGCTAAGAATGGGGAGCATGAGAAGCTGTTGAACAAATTTCTGTGGAAAAAAATCTGTCCAGCTGTGTTTGTCTAGGCCTCTGGATTCTTAATGAAGGAGCAGATTTTAGTTAGAAATGAAATTTCCAAGTCCCAAAGTCAGGAAAGACCATTGGTGGGTACTTTTTTGTTTTTAAAACTAAAGGGTGGGAAGAAAAAAGATAACTAGCCAAGGTACAGGATAAATCAGAGCAGATCACAAATGCTGGTGGAGAAACAAGATGCTGTTGTAGTCAATTTGGCTAGCAAGATGCAGGACCATGGGAACATGTGGTCTCCAAATACATGCTTGGAAAAGAGAGTAGTAGGTGTCCTTTCCAGAACTGAGTTGAAACAAACAGAAAAAACTAATTCCACTGGCTTTTGAATGAAGTGGTGTGAAGCTGTTTCCCTGAAGATCCCTAGGGACTGAAATATGCAGAAAGTGACCTTCAACTGATTTGTGTTTGTCTTGAAAGAGCACACACACCAGAAGAAAATAACCCAGGATTGTGACACTTGACAAGTTGGAGGTTGTCAGGCAGTTACAGAAATGTTAGATTGTCGTTCAAAGTTGGCATGGATTTATTCCAGATACTCCAAAGACTTCAGGGCCTTGGGTTGATTGGTGAAAGAGTCTGGGGTG
>VWYH01003318.1:319664-499232 GCA_013399365.1 Pampusana beccarii | reverse complement strand
TCCATGATTCTATGATTCTACATAAATGGCATGTCTGTGTCTGATTTGGTCTCCTTCAGCTCTCCTGAATAGTAATGGCAAGAACTCATATCCTTTTTCTCATATATAGATACGAACCATAAAAATAATACATATTTCACATCCATTTAATCACTAAATATTATTGTTGTGTGTTTTTTATTTATTTTATACACATATTATCATAAATATTAACATTACTGTCCAATTCATGCTACACTGGCAGACTCAGAATATTAACTCCCTGGATGACATGGGTACAAGGCATGAATCTCAAAAATGGATTTTGCCCTAGAGAGCATAGTGGGAGAAGATGCCTCTAACACTGCAATTTAGCCATCTGCATTCTGTCCCTGTTTCTGCAGTTATTGCCAAGCACATTTCCATGTATATTACCAATGGGTATGGCTTTGCATTTTTTAACTAGCAGTCATTTTCTTCTTTTTATAGAATAGTTTAACTGTTCCTGCCTGGTTTCCTGTAGCAGCTGCCCCAGCATCTTCTCTGAATGCCAAGCCTGATTCAAAACAGAGCCAAAGAAGTAGTTTCTGCTTCTTGTTCCTTCTCTTTTATTTTTTAAATTTATTTTCCTCGCCGTTTCAAAAGCATTTAACTTTCATTTACATATATTTGAGCAAGAGAACATGATGTTCCAGCTTGCTCACTTCCCACATATGAAAAAATAAGGAAGCATTTGTCTTTACAGATTGTTTGCCTTTCTTCATACTAGATGCAAGGAAAATGTAATACACCCACAAGCATATGGACATACACTGTCACCTTGGAGATTCAGTATTGTAGGTGGGAGAGCAATCATATACTGAAATCCAGATAATACACTCGGTCAGGGCCACTGTGACATTTTAAGTGTACACATTTGATGTTATTTTTACTGTTAATTACACGGGCTTTATAAATTCATGTATCATCTCCTTTCCACTGCAAGTTGATGAAGAGAACCACATGGCCCTTTCACATCCTGAAAGAGAGATTCAGATTGAAATTAACAGTGGGAAACTTGCTCTTTTTTTTTAGCATCATTGTCCCTATAAGGTTGTGAGCTAGCATAGAGCACACTAGTGCTCCACTGAGTCATCCACTTGTTTTCCCTTTAACCATCAAGAGGGAGAGGCTTATCAGAAAAATAATTACAGTCACAACGCTTAACTTCAGAGACAGGAGGCAAACAGGAAGAGGCAGAAGCAGAACTCATTGGTATACAGGTGCAGTAAAAGCAGCATAAGCAAAACATGCTAGAGGTGACTGCTTACCTGAGCCACCCCTACATGACACAGTCCTAAACTTGCAGAAAATTATCATCTCCAGCAGGATTTCTTGCAAAGAAATCACTCTGTTTTCAGATATAAGAATAAACTCCTGCCACTTCCTAGCCCTGATGTCAAATTACCCGAACAGTCCATTATTAAACTCTTTTACTCTGCAACACAAGATAGCCACATGGCAGCAACCCTTTTAATAGTAGTCCTCATCTTGTGTTAAATCCTGAACTGTTCCCAGATGGATGTTTGGGAGAATGCTTGTTGGCATGAGCTAAATATGTTCTAGGGATCTTTTCCAGCAATATAATCAGACGAATAGGAGGTTTCCAATGCCTGGAAACTGCCTGTCAGACTTCAATTTATTAGAATGCACTTAGGTTTTCTTTTATTTTCTCCATCACATGGGTGTAGCATCTGAATCAGGTCTATTGTACTCCTAGGGGTAACTGTAATTTTGTGTTATAGTCTACACCACTATATTGCTATGCAAAGTTAGGACAGTGCTACTTGTGCTAGCTTTGTACCTAATGTAGTTTTACACAAAGTGGCTCATTTTTTTCTGGAATAATTTAACTATAGAACTAAAATAAGAAAAATCTGTGATATCCTTACATCATACTGACAGAGTATATGCTATTTTTTCTGAGCCAACTAGCTAAGCCAAAAACCAAACCCAAGTTCTGTGCCACAACCTGACCTTGTTTGTCCAAGGCCCTCTTCTGAACTCTGCAGATGTATTACCTCAGCAGGACCAAAGGAATCTCTGTCATTTTGTACTACCATGTGCAGTATAGGCATTCTCTCTTGAGTTTTTTGGTTTGTTTTGGTTTTGTTGTTGTTTGTGGTTTTTTGTTTTTTTGGGGTTTTTTTTGGTCGTGTTTGGTTGGTTGGTTGGTTTGTGTTTTGGTTTTGTTTATTTATCCAGAGATATTTTAGAAACACAGGACACAGGAAGAAGACTTAGAAACTATTGAATTCACACATCTAACTTTGGAAGGAAAACACATTCTTTAATTAAATGGCTATACATGTACTTATGATAAAAACAACAGCAAAACACAGTATATTATACAGGAAATTAGGTTGAGGCCTGTCTATTTTATTTCGTTTAAAAGCATGTCCTGAATATTTTACATATAATAAGAGAGGGAACTTCGAACTAATTAGTTCAAGTACTACAATTAACTTAATTCTCTTCTATGATTACAAGGTAGTCATGCCAGCTTTATTAAATTTCACATTAGAAGATGCCATTTTCAAGGTTTTAAAACATTTTCCATCTTGAAAATGTTATTAAGGACACACTTTGAGAGAAGGGCAATTTGTTATAACTTGTTACATTTAAACTAGAGGATCAGTAAACTCAGAGAACTAAGTTCTTTATCACATCTAGGTCGCTTGTCACACCTGATAGATGGAAGTTCAGAGGTAGAGTTACCCTTTTTCTCTTTCTAAGAAAGAATTAAGGTCAACAGAGATTGAAGGGTGGGAACAGAGAAGTGTAAAACAAGCAGGACTGAGCACATCAAACATCTTCTAGTCCGAACCTGGAACAGTTGTTCATCCTCCCCTCACTGTACAGACATGGCATTCATGTATCTCCCAAGTAATTTTGATATCACGATTTTTCTAACAGACTTTTTTCCAGAAGGTGGTTTAATTTATTCTTTTGCTATATTATGACTGGAAAGTAAGTTTTGTCTTTGTGTAATTTAGCACTGAGGAGAGCTGGTACCTAAATTATATGTGATAATGCACACTGGGAAACTGGTATTAAGGTTTTTGGTCAAGGGTGTATGGAAACCCAGTAAAAGCTCCAAGGTACAATTCACCACCATGAGAAATTCCAAATTATAATTTCTGTTGTACTATCACCTTTAACAATCTTCAACATCTGCTGTGCATTCAGATTTGCACATACAATAAAGAGTTTATTTATTCAGAAGAGTTTAACAGCTTTACATAAATACTTAGCCTGCATAGTTAATGCAGAGAAAATAAGAAAAAACATAATGAAAACAAATTTAATCTTAAGAACAGTCTTTTGTCTGTAATATACAATACACTTTTTTCGCTTAGAGTCACGTGCAAAGTCCTAGAAACACGGATTGTACATTATAGGAAAGAACGGACTTCATGGCATAGTAGGGGTTTAATTATTGATAAAAACGTTTGGATGAAGAGAGTTTATTTTATAACTTAAGTATAATTAAAATATATGCCAACTTAAAATAGAAAATTGCATGGATGAGATTACTCAAGGGCCACATAATACTTCTACTTTTCATTTAGTCAATACTTTACATATAGAACTTTCATAGAAGATGAGATGGATCTTTTTACAATTTTCTGCTCATATGCACTTCCTTTTTTTCTCTGATTTGTTTATTTCTGTCACTACTCAATCACATTGTTTAAAAGTGCTTTGACTTAACTGATTGGTTATGAAGGTAAATTCAAATAACTGGAAGGAAAGAGGCTGTTTTCCAGTTTGGTTTTTGTTGTTTTGTTTGTTTGTTTGCTGGTTTGTTTGTTTGTTTTCTTCCAAGTTAAGAACATGAACTTTGGGTAGATATTTCCATAAACATTTTCTGAAGTCAGAAGTCATTAGCTGACTTCAAAAATTTACTGTCTCTATATCTTTAGGAATGCAGGCATGCTACACGGAAACTTAAATTAGTAGAAAAATCACAGTGATTTATGGAGGAATTAAGGTATGTTCCAAAGCATTTACATAATCAGGACCATTTAATTTTTATTTATTTATCTTTTTTTATTCAGCCCATTTTGCAAGGTCTTAAATCTAGAAGTTCTTTCAAAGGAACACATAAATACAGTTTTAACATGTGACAGAATCTGTTATTCAGTAAAACTGAAACTGCATGTTCACAGGTCTGGTTCCCTGCCTTCTTCCTAATGCTCACTCTTCTTTTGGTGTGGAACTGTAAAAAGTACTTTACTACTTTTTTTTTTTTCCAACAAAATCTGGGGTTTTCACTATTAGAAAGACAGTTTTGCAATCAATTCTGAATAATAATGGTACATTAAAAATAATTTCATCCTTTGTCACTGATTTAACCTGTTCTATAAGTCTTTATACAATCAAACCATGTTGGAAAATAGATAAAACTGAAGTATAACAAATATATAATAGTTTTATATTTGTTTTTTCTGTACAAACTTTGTTCTTGAGTTACAGGCAATGAACCTTCATTGTTTATTAAATGTGTCCTGTTTTCATATGCTTTTAAATTGAAATGGCTTATTTTAACTTAAGGCATATTTTTTACTGGTTTGTATTGTGGTCTAGGTCTAATAAAGCACTTAAGAGCATAAAGTATCATTTAGTTGCAACAGGAGTTAAAAGTCTATAAAACAGCTGTTTGTGGCATTTCTTGTTGTCTAGTTTAAACATTGCAGTGCCCCAAGCATTAGTTGTTCTGAATGTTCAGTGCTTACATCAGCACTCTGAATTATCTCAGAGCTCTCAGAGTAAATTTTAGGTATTGCTGGTTGTTGCAGCATCAGGTCCCCTAGTGGACCTGGGCCTATTGAATTAACTTGGCTAACAGTGACTTCTTCTGAAATAAATATATTCCCTGTTAAGGAACTGCAAAGGTCCTTTTGCTTCCAGTGATGGAACTCCTGAAGGAACAATAGCTTTCAGGTTCAAGCCAATTAGCAGTCTACTGCTACACTCAAATTACTTCAGTGCAAGAGCAGATAGAAACAAATGACCTCCAGAATATACTCTAAGAGTTCTAATAGGTGGAAGCAGGATTTTCCCTTCATAGTATACTAGAAAGACATGCACTTTAATATATATGTAAAAACTTCAATGGTTGTATTAAAAAAAAAGTAGGATTATAGCAGGAAACAAAGGATCCATACAGCTGCAAGTGTAAAACAAAACCCAATAGGTCAGGCTTTATACTTGTGTCACGTATAATCATTCACTTCTATTAAAATTTATTTTAAACTAGTTGAATTTCAAAGATTTCTAAAAATATGTTTGTTTCTTAAGACAACCAGAAAGACATAAAAAAGAGTATGTATCCCCCAGAATAGACACTTAATAAACTAAACCTGTATTTAATACATACCCATACATTCAGTAATATTACATAAATGTATTTCATGCACAGATACGCATGTGAAAATATAGTAATTTTCTTCAAAAATGTTAAATTTGGGGGTTTTTAGACAGTGCTATAGATATCTGAAAGAAAAGCTAAGAAAACAAGCCAGGTTTTAAATGGTTCCAGAAACTACCCTGTTTCCCTGAAAATAAGACCTGCCCTGAAAATAAGCCCTAGTATGATTTTTCAGGATTTTTGAGGGTGCTCGAAATACAAATCTTACTCCAAAAATAAGCCCTAGTTACAGTTCATTAAAAAAGTCAATTTAAATAGTGTCCAGGCAGTTATACATGTAAAAAAGTAATAAGATTTGGAGCAAAAATTAATATAAGACCCTATCTTATTTTCGAGGAAACAGGGTACAACTGTGAGTGCAGCTGATCCAAATACATATATATATATATATACCTTTTTTTTTTTTTTTTTTTTTCACCAAAATAAGGGCTGGCATTCATTTCACCTAATTGTAAGATTCCAATGCTTTGCTAATACTGAGGTTGATATTAAAATAGCCCGTTCACTGTAGTTAGTCACAGTAGTCTTCCTTTATAGCCAGTGTGGAAAAATATTTGGGGAGCTGGGAGAAGGAGGAGCAGCTCCTAAAGTATGAATCACCTCATCTTTTCAAAGTGCTTAACTTGAGATAAAAGAAAACATTTATTCAAAGTGATGAGTTTCCCTCCATTGTGTGGAACTCTGAGGACAGGGAAATCATCAAAATTAGACCAAAGAAATAGATACGTTTGATATTCAGTCTTCCTCTGAAAAGGAAAATAACAAAATAAAATGAAAAATTACAAGGAAAATAACAAAATAAAATGAAAACCAAAATAACAAAACATGCTATGTATGAAAACATATAAGAGAAATTACCATTCCTACCCTCCAAGCTGAGAGCACATGCTTATTTTAGATTTGCATGCCACACCTTAGGCACTTGCATTCAGGAAGATCAATCTCATCTGTGATTACAATAACTTTAGCAATAATCAATTAATTACTCATCTACTTACATGGTCATCCAATTGGTAAGCTTCTTTCAGTAGCCTCAGGGTGTATTTGTCCATATATTTTAAAGGCATTGTGTAGTTTGATATAAGAAAAGTAGCCCAGATTCCTTGAGGGCACTAATGGAAACTAGTGCTCTTCCAAAGCTCTTTTTACCACCACCATAGCTAAATTTCAGCATTGTTCAGTGGCTGAGCTGAGGCCTCTTTAGCATTGTCTCAATTATGCTGTTGTCTCTTACAGCTTCAGCAAAGTTTCTTCTTTTCTAGGGCTTCTCTCAACAGTGTGAGATTTTGACTGCTGAGAAAACAGTATCATGATTTTCTAAGGGTTCTTGCTCATTATTAAAAACCCTCAAATCCTTTCTTGTTCTTTGCTATTGGGCAGGTTCTAACTTGCATGCATTTACGGTGACTCACGGGAAAGTAGGTGATACGAAAGTAAGTCTCTGTGGAGTGGAAACCTTGTTCTGAGATAATAATTCTAAATATCCTTTACAGGGAGATGGACAGAAACATGCAGTTTTAGGACATAGTTCATCTAGTCTGAAGCAGAGATCTCAGAACATCAAGAACCATGTCATAAATGTCCATTCATCCACTGTTGATAAAGCTCCAGCCAGCTCACATAGATGTTTTCACCACAGATGTATAAATTTAGGACAGCTACTACTGTGAAAATTAAAAGTGTAATAAATAAATATTTTAAATTATGTTTCTTCTTCATTTCCATATACAGAATAAAAAACTATTATTCTCCTAGAAACTTCAATTCAGCTAGATTTCTAGAGAAATGTTAATCTATTTCATCTCCAACAAACAACACTAGTTAGTGTACAGGATGCCTTATTAAACACACCAATAGATCTTTTCTGCAGCTTACTATTAGAGAGGCAACAGTCATGCTTGGACTGGACTCCATCACTTCCCACCATAATTATAAATACGAATCTGTACTAGGAGTATTACATTTCTTTAACTCAAAGTAAGCATCACACATTAAATATGTTTAGGTGAATCTCATTTCAATAATATTTTTCATTCTTCAGTTTACTCCAACCTTACAATAGTATCTCTTTCTTCCAAGATTTCTTTGTACCAAGCTTTTAGCTGCCACTTTCATTTTTCATGTGGCTTTTTCTCATCATCACAAAGTTTCATTACTGCTATTTATGTAGTAATTGCAGTACCTTAAGGACTATAATTTGATTTGTTATTAACTTTATCTTTTTAGCCTGACTTTCTTCAAATTAGTAAGTCTCAGCACTACTAGCACTGAGAAGCTTAAATTAAGAGAAGAGTTCTGTGAACGGGCTTTCCCTGGTCTGCTAACATATGGTAGCTCAAAGCTTCCAAATAGAAATTAGACCACTATTAAGTGTTCATTGTTTCAAAATAGCAAATTATAATATCCTCTGAGAATGTTTGAGGGGTGGGGATTTGCTTTTTTTTGATCCATTTTGCCCAAATGAAGTAAAAAAAAAAAAAAAAAAAAGGAAAAAAAACAGGAACCTAGATAAGAAGAAAAAAAAGGAGAGAAAACCAGCAACCTTGTTCTGAAGAAAAGCCAGGAAAAGCATCCAGTGTGGAACACTTTTAGGTATCCTTCATCCGATGATTGGCGTTATCGCGTAAAGAACTGTAAGGCATATTAAAGGAAGATCAGAGAATACCCATCCCACAGTCTTTTATTTCTCAAAAACCTACAGCAGAAGGTTCAGATTAAGGATTTTTCAATGTCTAGAATGGTTTATAAAAGCATTATTTTCAGATCACAGGGTTGTCACCTGCCATGTTATGGCATGCTCCAGCTTTGAGAAATTCACACTTGCTACATGATGATACTGAAGAAAAACCCTTTAGGGAACGGGACAAAAACCTCACTTATACATTTTGATGGATGGAAACCAGGACTTTACAATAATCCAAGAAATGTCCTTGGGGCATTAGGACACCAAATATAAAGAGCTGTTTTAGTAAAAACAGGGCATACGGTCTCCTGTGACATATCTAAAACACTACTGTAACTTTAGAATAGATGGCTTATTTTATGACATGCAATACAGCTTAATGACCATACATGCATTACACATTTTACTTTACAACTAAGAAACAGGACTAAAAGTATTTTTTTCCTGATATTTAATGCTTAAAATGAGTAGAGATTGTGCAGTAATACAAGAATTATTAGTAGACTAATTAATACACAGCCCATAAGAAAAAACAATTATCCTGGATTTCTCAAATTTAGATGGTTCCAAAACCTTGGTGTATACATATATATTTTTTAGGAGACAGGTAAACTGACCTCCAGAAATGAAAGCAGGAAACAGTAAGCTCATGAGAATTGCAGGAATGTATCAAGAAAAAGAAAATGGAGTAAGAAAAAGAGTTACATAACTGGAAAGAAAGGATGTGATGAAACAAATAGAACACAAAGTGAATATTTAATGTATTGATTTCATGGTCTACTTTTGCCTAAAATACTAGTGTAAAACTGTTATACTTTATTTCTCTAATTCCTTACGTTTCCTTGTACAGACATTGTCAAGTGCAGACCAAATCCAAATAATTAAACCTGTGTTGTGCCATGTTTGACCCATCGTGTTTCTATGGATTACATTCTAATCACTCTAAAGCTCCCTCTTGATGCAGGTTTCTAGAAATGTGTTTCACCTTTAATTAAATAGACTTTATCAAGGAAAGTGAGTTTTGTGAGTTTTCTTGAGTGTTTCCCTCAGATAGATTGCATCAAATAGTATATTGTATAAAAAACAAACAAACCATAGCAAACTAAAATACAGATTTTCTGTTTCTCAGATTGTAGAAAATACTTTTATTTTTCAAATCCTGTGAGGAAAACCATTTTGATTTGCCTTTAGCAGTAATTTTCGCACTTTTAGCAATACTTGCTCCTGGGTTTCTTTAAATATTTCATGTTATTATACCACAGACATAAAATTACTTATCTATTTATTACTACCTGTTCTGCATGGTCTCAAATAGCTCACTATATCCAAGTATTTTACCTTTAGGTCCTTATATTTGCTTTTTTGCACATTGTCTTTCTACTACTTGCTCTAAAATGCTTTGCCTCACTTCAGTCTTGTCCTTGTTCCATTTCAAACATTTAATTCTTTCATCTTCTGAGTAATTTCTGTCATATCCGTGTAGTGTGTGGCTGTGATACAGTTTGTTGCTTTCATACTCTTCTGTTTTAAATCCTCAGGCCTTGCATTCAGTTAAATATTACAACTAGATCCTCATGAAATTCAGATCACTTGCATATCACTTGGTTTTATTTTCATTTTCTGATATTTTCCTGCTTTACATTTTAAAAAATGCCAATGTAAATTTGAAGACAGATGAAAATCACTAAGTTTTTCACGGTTTTCTATAAATTTATAAACCAATCTTCTTTTTCAAAATCTGAGAGTACTTTTTAACAACTTAGTTTTACTTCTATGTTTTCATTGAAGTAATCTCCTCCTAGGCTTTGTCCCTGATGTCAAATAAAAACAAAAGCTAAACACCACTTTACAGCAAGAAATTTCTATAATCTGGGAGAAATAACCCTTCAGGTTGTATAGATATTCTCTAACGCTTTGCAAGTGTTTTGAATTTTTTAATAGTGGTAAAACAGGTCAGAAGAATTAACGTGTAATCCTGCTTTATTGTGTCCTACTATACAGTGGCAGCACTCTAGAGATAAGCACACTCGCACACACAGGTACAAGGCAGATATATTATAAGCAAATATTTAAGTAAAGCTTTTAATATAACTGTATTGTGTTTGGGTGAAAACATCTAACTTTGGAGCTGTCAAACACTTTTAGGGTGCAATTTCTCTGAGATATCTGCAATCTGAACACTTCTGTGAGGTAGTCATCCCAAGTCCTTCATACAGCCGAGTCAAAGAAATGGTCATACCAAAAGCACACTTTAGCTTGTCCTAAAGTAGATGTCCCTATTTAGTAAGCTGAATACCTTTAAATATGCCATTCCTCTTATTGGTTGCAAGTGAAGCTTAAGTAATTGGTTCAGATGCAGACTTTTACTTTTCATCAGTTGAATACCACCTTAAATGTCAAGTAAATGACCACGTTCATAACTATACTATTACATCCAGACCAGCACTTTTCAGACTTCTTACCACTCAGGCATAGTTTAGTCTAAGAATTGTATAGTGATGTGAACCGTAGGAACACCTATAATGGTCTACTGAAATTATAACCAAGGAAAACTGCACTGCTGCAGGTGTCTCAGATGTGTGCTAAAAAGTTAAGAATCAATCTAGGCTAGTTAAATATTTTCTGAAATAATTCAAAACATGACCTATATACAATTTTAGCATACTAGTCATAGGGTAATTCTTATTCATTTGTTCTTACTTCCAAAATTATTTTGATCTACTCAGAGTGTAGCCCAGCAAGTAATATTTTTCATGTTACTAATAAACGGCCTTGGATTTTTCATTAACTTGGCAGAGCAGGATCACAGGACTTTTCTGAGGTTCTTTTAGACTCAGAAGAATTTTGCTTATTTTACAAGTGATTTTTTAAATGATACTGTTATATGAATTAGACTAATAATAGGTTCTTGATGAAATGGTGAAACAGAATTTTTTACACTAGGCAATATAGAGACACAGAATAAAGATATTCCTGGCCTGAGAGAATTTATTAATAAAATCTAAGTGTAAGACATGAGATAACAGATGTTCAGAGAAAGGAATATGTGCAAAACCAAGGAAAGAGTGAGACAACATGATTGATTTTGGCATGTCTCATATAATTAAGTTTTCTAAATCTATCATGAACAAGAAAAATTAGTTGGAGAAAAACAAACAAACAAACAAACAAACAAAAAACCACAAACAAGCAAAAACCCCCCAAGCCCCAAACCAAAATGAAATGACACAAACAAACCACAAAAAAAACCCCAAGCCAACTAACTAACCAACCAACAACAAAAAAAAAAAAACAAACAGAAAAAAACACACGTTAGCTGAAAATACAACATGGCTGATAGAAGCTGGTTACTAAGTTACTAAACTAAAAAGAGATAAAAACATCTGTGAAATGAGAAATGTAACATAATCAATGTTAAGCCTTTATTTTCTAGAAAATTTACATGTAGATGTAAGAAAACAGTGCCTTGATTATGTCATGTTTGTATAGTTAGAAAACTTTGTGCCTGTCAATAAAAAAAGTATCATCACAGGATTACTATGGTGACTATGCTGCACTCGAGATATTCTGGAAAGGATATTGTTTCTGTTGGGGTAGGGAGATGATGGCTACTTCTGTAAGTTACTATGGAAGAACAGTGAAGTTCTTTTTGTAAGAAAAATGGAAACATCCATAGAAAAGGAACTGAGTATGTAGCATCCTTTAATAAAAGATTTTGAGCTTCTCTGTCATCTCATTCCAGTGATTTTGGTAGTTTTTTCTAAGACACTGGAAAGTAGATCACAGGATCACACAGTTCTAGTTTGTTGCCTTTGACTGTTTAGTCATGAATTTAAAATTTCAACAATAACTGGGAAATGGAAACAGTTAAATAAGAACAGGTGACATATTCATGATGTTTGCTTTACATGAAACAGCTGAGTCTAACTTGAGTACTGCTTAATCTCATTTCTACTAGAAAAATTGGCAAACAAATAAGAAATAATTACAAATGTCCCTAACTATAATAAATTTGTGCACCAGTAATATAACACTGTTCTGTGTGTTATATTTTATAAGGATTTTTCATGCAGTTCAATTAGGATTTTATTAGTTTTATATATATATGTACAAGTGCTTTTAATTTATAAGATTGAAAATGTCATTTCATAAATGAAAATTGTGTAAAATATGTCAATATTACAAACTTGATTGTAATACCCTGTGAATAGTTATAATGTCAGAAGAGTTATGACTATGCTTTCATTTCTGCTTATAAGCATGATAAGTTATCCAGGTGAGCAGCTCTGGTGCCAGAACAATCAGAAGCAGAGAGCTCTTTTCTGGTGCACAGTGGGGTTTCCTGAACCAGAGAAACCTCAGGGGGTGCTGGCAAATCCATCAGGAGCCCGCAGCTCATCTGAGGAGGCATGGATCAGGCCAGGAGCAATGGTCGCCAAGCCCCCTCACACCTATAAAAGAGGCCCCTGGAGAGTGCTAGCGACCGGGTTAGGTCAGGCCCAGCCAGCATGGGTTTATGAAAGGCAGATCCTGCTTGACCAACCCATTCTCCTTCTATGATAAGGTGACCTGCTTAGTGGACAAGGGAAAGGCTGTGGGTGGTGTCTACCTAGACTTTAGTAAAGCCTTTGACACCATTTCCCACAGCATTCTCCTGGAGAAGCTGGCAGCTCGTGGCTTGGACTGGCATACTCTTCACTGAATAAAAAGCTGGCTGAATGACCAGGCCCAAAGAGTTCTGGTGAATGGAGTTTAATCCAGTTGGTGGCTGGTCACAAGTGGTGTCCCCTGGGGCTCAGTATTGAGGCCAGATTATTTTTTTCTCCATGTAAATGATTTGGTTCTATATTTCACTACTAAATATTATAGAAAATCGTAGAGGTCTGTGTTTTGATAGTTTACTTATTTATGTACCTTTATATTCTGTATTTTAATTTTCCTCATAATGACAAGCATTTAATACATCGATCAGAAGTAACACAGGCAAACATGGAGTGTAGCGTTTGTACACACTAGAGAGTGAGGAAGTAGAGGATATACAGTGTACCTGGTGAGTAGTTAAAGGACAACTTTCCTGCAGGAAGAGAAAGCGAAGATACCATGACCCTCTCATATATGATCACAAGATCCTATAGGACTACAAGTCCCTCACCTTTTCCAGACTGGCTCACCCTGTCTCCCTTTGCTCCCCAGGGGCTGCCGTTTTTCACAGGGCTGTATACCATGTGATCCCAGAGAGTTCAGTGGTTAAATGGCAGTTGAAACTACATCTTCTAGTTTACCACGAAAGTAAGACCCTCCTATAGCCCAATAGGGTGAGTCATTTTGTCACAGATGCCATTTTGTCACATCTATACTCCATGTGATGTAAGACAGCCTGGTGGTTCCTTGGCCACTTCTACAGGCACAGGAAGCCATTATCCATCCATCCATCCATCCATCCATCCATCCATCCATCTGCATGTTTGTATGTTGCCACATAACAACATTTCTGTATAAAAAATGTCCACTCATTTATGCATAAATATTTTAAACACACATATATATTTATTAATACGTATAGCATGTATAAAACAGTTTAGAAAGAAATAATGAATGAAGTTATTAAATTGTTGGCTACTGTAATGGAAAACCACAACAAAAAGGCAGTGTCACAGGAGGATGTGTATATAGGGACAATGAGGAAAAGTTCCAAAAGGCCTCTTGAAAAAGAAAAAGATTTAGAAGTGAGAGAAATATATCATACTCCTAGAAGGAAAGCCAGTCTGAATCCATTTAAAGAGAAACTTAAAGTGGCACCAAGCAGCAGTCCCATGAGGACAAGAAGAAAAGGAATGACAAATTTTGTTGGATGGTGAAAAATAAATGGGCAAAGTAGAGAAAGAGGCTCTCTTCTGCTGCTAGAAAAGTAGATATATTTTAACAGGTATGGATTTCAGTCCAAATTGCTTGAAAAAATGTGCTAAATTCTACCTGGATTTGTTTGAAATGAACCTGACGCAAACCAGCATCAAGGAAAGCCTGTATATTGAGGTGATCCTACTTTCAGCTGTCACAGATTCTGCACCTCTAGGTACATACGTAGTTGGGAATGGAGACTATCATAGAGGCACAACACTCTGCTGTACATTTGCTGCAAGACTGGAAAAACTGATGGGTCTAACCTAAATGACAGGGATAGGGTCTGGTCAGGTATCTGTCGGCAACTATTTTCATCCAGCTGGATGCCACACTGGAGAACTGACTTATAAACCAAAGCAGCAGTTCTTACTCACACTATGCATTAATCAAGCTGCTTCTCAGTTGCAGCCAAAACACAATTCTGCATAGGCTTGTTTTAAAAAGACACAGCCAGGCAATAGGAGCTGATCATGCAGGATGGCATCTTTACTCAGGTTTAGGCAACACTCAGCTCTGAAGGCCCATAGCAGCAGGCTTGAAAGTAATTATGTTTTTCAAAAAAAAGGTTTTGTCAATTAACATGGATGTAAAATTTAAGCTGGTGCTCAGCAAGACAGTTTGTTTATTTGTTTGTTTGTTTGTTTTTATGAGCTCCCCAGGAGCAAGGGTGTGTAAACTGGTTATCACCTGTCCCTCACTGTTTGTGAAAAAAGTGCAGGTAGCACCTGTTTTTGAGAACAGCTGCTGTATGAGAGAATACATGCAGCTTTTACAGATGACTGACAGCCATATGAAAGATCATCTCCTGACAGTTTTCTGGCAAGCATTTGCCTGTGGATTTTACTCTGCCTTTGACTATTCTCTAGATCAAGAGTGTGCTGATCATTGTTCCTAGACTAAAACAGGGAACTTGAAAGCAGAAATAAGTATTTCAGGGTTTTAATCACCACTGTTCACACAATCAGGTATGGCCAGCTCATCTCTTTGTATTTCTAAGGGACCTTCCACCCCGCCCCCCAATAGGTATATAGGTGGCCTTTGGGTCAGAAAAAAAGGCCAGTTCTTTACCAAAAAGCCTTTATATGCCTACAAGAATTTACATGGACAAACAGATACCTGTATGGATGCTCAGTAGCATCTCCAAATGCTTCTTAAAAGAACAGAGTCTTGCCAAGATTTCACGTGTCATGTTAGAGACACAACATGGTTCTTAAGCTACTCCATGCATTTTGCATTTGACTGAAGTCGTGACTCTTTTTGACCTTTGAAAACGTACAGGATACTAGGCTTCTGGTGATGCACATGCCTAGCAAAGGCTTTTTCAGTTTCACCACTATTATACACACAGTACATCAAATCATTGATCACAATCATGTTTATTTTACTAAGGGTAAATAAGCTGGTTATCATGAAAACCCTTAAGTAATTCCTCCCCAGATTTAATAAAAGGATATTTATAGAGGTGATACAGCACTTGCCAGTAATACACTAACACCACATAACCTTGTCAGGCAAAACAAAAGAATAAGAGATTAGTGTTCTCCAGTCATATTTCTAACCGTGGACATTGAATGCCCATTATCAAAAGCTGTGGACAAAGCTGTTAACATTTGCACTCAACATAAGACCCCTTTTTTGTCTGTTCTTTTTCTTTGCAGAGCTGCATTTAACTTTTAAAAACCAGTCATCTGGACAACTCACAAATATCATGTCTTGATAAAGGTAACAATCTTGAAGGGCATCTATAACATTTTAAATCTCTAGGTGTCCACACACAATGGTGAAGCATGCTGTAAAAATGTTAGTTTTGCATTCCAGGGTCACGTATCCTTTGCTGTGCTTCCACAAGACAGTGGCCACATTCTCATCAACAAAATTGGAGGAGGTTGCATCATAAACCAAATAAAATAGATTTCCATATAGATTGTCTGTTTTTATTGTGACAATGTTGTTAGGAAGATCGGATCCCTAAAAGTCATCACACAGAGATTTTAAAACAGCTAGGCAATTTTGTGTTTTGTGGAGTTTTTCTTTAAAACTCAGGCTGCAAAGTAAACCCTTCTTTCTGCCTGTGATCACTGAAGTATTGGGCTTTTTTGTCAGCATCTGTGTACCAGGTTGGAAAAGCTTTCTGCAGATTTAAATAATTTAAATAATCTAAAAAAACCAAAACAACAACAACAAAACAAACAACAACAAAAACCAAACCAAAACAAAAACCCCCAAAACAAAACCGAAACAACCAAAACCAAAACAAAACCACCCCAAAAAAATTAAAATAAAACCACCACAAAACCAAACAAAACACCAAACCAACTAACCAACCAAACAACAAACAACCAAACAGCAAACTGTTTTGACCTTATTCAAAATACAAAACTTCCTACATTTCACAAGCCTTATATGTCTTCTCCAGAGCCTTATTTAGTTCAACAGTATGATATGTAGCCATATATTATGTCTATGGATACAATATCTCTGAAGGGTTTCAGCACAGGTGCAGTACAAGAAGAATAGCTTGCTATTTACCTTGACAGAAACCATGGGGAAAAGCCCATAAAGTGAATAAATTTTTATTGTGAGTGTACCAAAATAGGCTACTAAGGTGCCAAAATCATCAGGTGTAACTTCAGGGTGCCCAGGAGGGTACTGTTTTATTTCGCTGATGAAGGCCTAGAGGTTAGTAAAATTGTAGCAATGAACTTTTCGTCAGGGGGTGTTTTTTTTTAATATAAGCAGACTACTCTTGTATTGTGACTAAAAAGAACATCACTGAATTCAGCAATGTAGGTATTTTGTCTCTAAAACCTCTTTAAACTCCTAATCTGAGTTTTGTTACAGTTATCCATTCATTTTCCTGCATAATGTTAAAACTCATACTTTTTGCATACTCTAATGTGGTTCAGGGTAACATTTGCTACAGCTTTGACAAAATAACCTTCTGAGTTATTGAAAACTGTTGATGCCTATCTACATCATCCCTGCTGAGTGCTGCAGGGGGATGGAGAATGAGAGGTCGAGGTCAGCTTATAACAGTTTGCTGCTGCTTCTTCCTCACACATTTCACCTGCTCCAGTGTGAGGTCCCTCCCACAGGAGACAGTCCTTCAAAAACTGCTCTGCCATGATCTTCACCACAGGCTGCAGGGGAAACTGCTCATGTGCATAAGGCACATTCTCCACCTCCTACTTCACTGTCCTTGGTATCTGCAGGGTTGTTTCTCACACTGTTTTCCTCTCCTGTCTCTCAGGCACCATTTAAGCTTTCATAAATATGTTTTTGCCTAGTGTTTCCTACTCTTCAACCCCCTCTGCTTCTGTGTGGCATGTTTTGCCTTTTCTTAAATACTCTTTCCCCAAGATGCCACCATCTTAGCTGAGGGGCTCAGCTGTGCCCTGTGATGGGTCCTTTGGAGCTGGCTGGAACCTGCTGTGTCTTGCACAAGGCAGCCCCAGTCTCTCCTCGCACAGACCATCCC
Organism: Pampusana beccarii; assembly: GCA_013399365.1. Taxonomy (NCBI): domain Eukaryota; kingdom Metazoa; phylum Chordata; class Aves; order Columbiformes; family Columbidae; genus Pampusana; species Pampusana beccarii. The sequence continues at coordinate 481,718 of VWYH01003318.1, read as the reverse complement.
TGTAGCCCTGCTGATACCAAAACCTGGGTGCCTGCACCAAGTACAGCTGTTGAGCAGAGAACACCAAACAACTCTTTATCCTCCTCAGTGACAGCCATCTGGAGGGGCAGGAGTGCTGCACTGTTTACAGAACATGAAATGGTACATAACCATACAAGCAGAGACCACCATAAGATATTAAAAGGATCTATAGACTGATGTAGCTGCATGTTTTCATCACCTTTCTAATACAACGTATTATAAATCAGGACCATAACCTTATTTCTGTATAAATGACAAGTGTCCTTTGAAGTTTTCACATCCTGTTGACAGTAATAACTTTGCTCTTTTTGCAAGTCAAAAACCTTATCCTTATTAGCTGTGGGCCATGCAAAAAATTGCTTTCCCTCCCCGAGCATGGTGCTGTCTAGTTAATTCAAGCCTTCTGAAATAGTGAGCCCAAGTGGTCTCTTAATTTTGTTTTCTTTCCATTCAAATTTAAACTTAATTTATTTAATTATTTCAGATTATTTTTTAATATCTAATATATACAAAACTTTAATAAATATGTATATTAATTTATACTATTATTTTGTATTAATATCTATAATTCTTAAAAGTCAATATTTGTGTGAATATATGTATTTACACACACTGTACACCCTTTTTATGTATACACTTCTATACATTGACAGGTTTATGTTTCTATACATCTATCTGATCCTATATAATCCTGCATCTGTTTTTATATGTGTGTATATAAAGTTATATATTTATGAGGGCTTTCTATGCCTTCTGAAGCAACCAAGTGATCACAGAGCATTCTTAGATCACATGGAGTACACATGTGACAAAACAGCAGCACAGTGTTGGGCTATGGGAGGTGCTTGATGTACATCTGAGGTAGTTGAGAACATGTGGCTTCAGTTACAATCCAAACATTGGGCATTCAGAGGTCACATGGGACAAAGAGAGGCAGGTAAGCCTGTCATGTGATGACAAAAGGGGAGGAAGTTCCTGGTCCAGCAGGCCAGGTGACTCTAAAAGGGAGATGGGGTTTCCACTGGGTATGAGAAATATGGTGCATAGATCTTCCTGTTTATCTTTCATGATAGTTTGCCTCCAACAGCTGTTTTTGGGTAAAGAGATTTTAAAATGTATTATATTGCTCCTGCATGTGGTCTGCAGCTGTATATCCTTCCATTACACATTGTGTTTTCTTCTTCTGGTATCAAGTTGTGTAATATTTCAGAGAAAAATTTTAGAGAACCAATGATTAATGGAAACAGACAGTTCCAGAAGTTAAATTTTCACTTTCAAGATCTGTTTAATCATCATTTTCTGTATCAAACATTTCTGCTGGTTTCTCTCAATTCTCTTCCTGTCATTTGCCCTAGTTAGCAAATTCACTTTCTAACCATTAGTTTGTCCTGCTGTGATTGAAATATTACTCTGTAACCTAATAATCTTTCTATCAGTGCTGATTTCTGAAATAAAATTTAATAAAGACATATAAAGTAAGGGTTTATATGTTTGAATGTATTTCCTAAAGTAATTAGTCATTACATATATATCACAAACTCACATGCAAAATCTACCACACTAAAGACATTTTTATAACTTCTGTAGCTATTTTGGGCTGTGATGAGAGGTTTGCAAACAATAATGAATTGAGCTGAAGAACAAGCTTTGAGTACCCTAAGCTGTATAGATGATAAGATTTAATGAACGACTGTGTCTAAAAATGTTAACTTTTTTAGGTTTTGACTTTCAAGTGTAACCAGCCCCCTACAGTGTAATCTGGAAGCTTATATGAGATGCCTAAACCCTTTTTACAATTCATGATCAGTTATATGCCTCTCAATTCAAACTAGAATGACTGAGTGAGAAACCACCTGTAGTTAGCCAATAGGTGCTGCACAGAGGCACAGTCTTACCTTCTTGTGCTTTAATTGAAGAGTCTGAAAGACATTTTCAGGTCAGCATACAGTTATGCAACCAGTTCTCCCTCTTATGAACTGAATGAAAAGGTGGTTTTTTTTGGTTCCCGGATAACTCCAATTTTGCCTGTGTTCTCACCTCCATAGCAACATTCTTCTGGTTTCCAGTTGAGCAAAGGTTTTATGTGGTACTTTTTCCTTTTCACCAAAAATAAATTATTTCTTTTTCTATGCATTTGAGGCAGTTTGAAAATCAGTCAAACTGAAGATTCAGCTTCATATGAATTTATAATGAAAAAAAAAAAAAAGGAAGAAATACTCTCCCCACGTCTGTTAATATTTCCACGAGGTCTGGACACATGCTTAGCAATGTCCTGTTAGTCAGATTCATCCTACTGACACTTTGTGCACCAGGATCAAACTTTGCAATTTTGTATTTGACGTCTGAATTCTGACTTGGTTGCTTAGTAGTAAATAGAGCAGGAGTAACATTTAGCACAGAGTTCAGGACAGAAGAAATGAATGCTTAATTGTTCAAGGAAATGCAGGGTCCAGAGATCAGGTTTAATACTATATGGAATAGCTATTTCTGTCATACAGACAGTGACCAATCCTGAAACAGTAAGAGAAATGTTTTTGTTGTCCAAGGGACAATCCAGTGCTGCCAGATGAACCCTGTTGACACTGCCTAGTGCCAGGTGCCTGTTGTGCCTAGTGGAATGGCCAGCAAGTGAATTTCTTAATTCAGTTCCAAGCAATGAGTTGCTAATTGCACACTCTGCATGCTGTATTGTGACTGCCTGTGGATGAAAATATGCTGCAAACGTGTGGAAAAAGACACTGATGCAGTTTTTGGAGGCTGGTTCTGATGAGTTGGAGACATGAAAGGAAATGTTATAGAAAACTTTACCACTGTGATACAAATGCCACGTATTGCAGTTCAAAGCCAGCAGCTGAGTCTGCAGTAACATCTCGCACTGTTTGCATGCCAAGAGGCTATACTGCCATTTTGAAATATCTGCTATTGCTGATCTGCCGACACAGAAAGTTAAAACCAGCAAGATGCAGTAGTTACCTGCAGATACCAAGAGCTGATAATTCTCTCAAACAGGTGATCATCCTTGCTTTAACAAAGAGATTCACATGACAAGGAAGTGAAAGTAACCAAGTAGTAAAAATGCAGAGACTGGTGGTATCACCTGGCTATAATTGCCATTTGAGTTGCATCTGCCCGTCCTGCCTGTCTGCTGACTGCTGCTGTCAGAGGCGAAGTTCTTACATATATTTTGTGTTATAACTGTCAGCTCCATATGGGGAGTTCAGGTATTTGCCTAAATTGTCACTAAGTAACTATGTTTAGACAACTAAATTTGACTGACTATATGCTAATAAAAACAAAACAAAAGAAAACAAAAAAACAAACGACAAACCAAAAAAAAAAAAAAAAAAAAATTAAAAAAAAAAAAAAAAAAAAACCGGCAAACCAAAAAAAAAAAACAACAAAAATAGTTTTCAGACATTAAATGTTTTTACATCTCCCGAAGAATTTCAGAAAATCAGTTGATGATCACATCTGACCTAATACGCAAATAAGGGGCTATTTTTAATAAATATAACCTCAGTTAGATTTTATACAGAAGACTTCCTCGCAAATGGGTTGCAGGAAAAATCTATAGTGATGCAGCTGGAGAAAGAGAGTAAGGAACTTTTCTAAGTAAATCTTAATGCAAGTTGATTAAATTTTAGTGAGAGTAAATTATGTTTGCATTCTTTTTTATTACTTCACGTATGTCTAGTAACTGTCTTAACTGTGTGGTCTACTCCGGATTTTGTTCATTTTACCCTAATTAAACAGGAATGACTTCAAAGTAGCTGGAAAACAGGAGCTCATCTCTAATCTAGTGGTAGGGCTTATATAAAACGGACCCTAGCAATACAAAATGAATCATTAACTCTCTTGATTAGCTAGAATACACAAATAAAACCAGAGTAAGTTACAACAAAATACCTTGGGTGATGCACATCTCTGATAATATGCAGAAAGAGTGGAAGAGGTATCTTCCAGTACAGATGTTAATCAAATTATCTATCTACTGTACACTAAGATACACAAGATACCCCCTTAGCCTTTTCCAGGCAAACCAATCACCGTCTCTTCATGTATCAGATGCTCCAGTCCCTTAAGCATCTTCACAGCTCTTTGCTGTATTTGCTCCAGTATGCCTGTGTCTTTCTGATACTGGACATATCAGCACTGGACCCAGTGATCTTCCTAATCACAGAATCACAGAACATTAGGGATTGGACCTCAGAAGATCATCTAGTCCAATATCCCTGCCAGAGCAGGAACACCTAGATGAGATTACATAGGAACATGTCTAGGCAGGTTTTGAATGTCTCCAGTGAAGGACACTCCACAACTCNTAAGGGAGATGCTCCACTCCCTTAATCATCTTAGTTGCCCTACGCTGGACTCTCTCCAGCAGTTCCCTGTCCTTCTTGAACTGAGCGGCCCAGAAATTGACACAGTATTCCAGATGTGGTCTAACCAGGGCAGAGTAGAGGGGAAGGAGAACCTCTCTTGACCTACTAACCACCCCCCTTCTAATACACCCCAGGATGCCATTGGCCTTCTTGGCCACAAGGGCACAGTGCTGCCTCATGGTCAAGAGTGGGCTTCCAAGTGACATCAGCCAGCTCTTTTAGCACTCATGGGTGAATCCTGTCTGGCCCTATGGACTTGTTTATGTCCATTTTGGTTAAATATTCCCAAACCTGAGCCTTCTCCACTGAGGGTAATTCTTCCTTGCTCCAGACTTTGATCTCAGAGGCCTGGGGCTCCTGAAGGATGGTCTTATCAGTAAAAACATAGATGAAGAAGGCTTTGACTACTTTGCCCTTTTCCATATTCTTTGCCACCAGGACTCCTGCCTTGTTCAGCAACAGATCCATGATTTTTCCCTGCCTTCCTTTTGCTGTATGTGTACTTGTAGAAGCCCTTCTTATTGCTCTTCGTATCCCTATCTTCATACAACGGACTGAACTCCAGATGGGTTTTGGCTTTCCTAACTCATCCTTGCATGCTCAGATAATGCCTCTACTTTCCTTCTGGGTCATCTGTCCCTGCTTTGACCTCCTTTATGCTTCCTTTTAATGCTTTTGTTTAATTAAGAGCTTCATGTTCATCCGTGCAAGCCCATTGTTATGGTCTCAGTTTTGCCCTGTTCTGTCCTTCTAGGGTCCTGAATTCCACCATCTCATGGTCATCACTGACACTCTCAATCCCAAACAGTTCTTCCTTGTTTGTAAGTGTGAGGTCCAGTAGAGCACATGTACCCATTGTTTTGCTGATCACCTGTGTGAGGAATTTTTTAATCAATGTGCTGCAGAAACCATTGAGGTTTCTTGTGCTCTGATTTATTGTCCCTCCAGCAGGTATTGGGATGGTTGAAATTTCCCATAAGGATCAGGGCCTGTGGGTGTGAGGCTTCTTCCAGTTTTCTAAAGAAGTCTTCAACTATTCCTTTCTGATAATGGCCTAGGCACCCACCACCACATCACTCATGCTGATCTACTTGCTAATCCCAACTCATAAATTCTCTGATGTTTCCTCACCCACACTCAGAGCTCCATACATTCCTGCCGCTCTCCCACACAAAGGACGATTCCCTGCTTCCACTGTCACAGACTGTCCTCCCTAAAGAGCCTGTATCCATCCATCGCAACAGTCCAGTTGTGTGAAATATCTCACCATGCCTACAATCTGAATCAGATAATAGTCCTTAAACTGCGTGGGGAATTCTAATTCCTCTTGTATTTTTACACCACACAGTATGCATTGGTGTACAGGTGATTCATAGAGGCATCTAAACATGCAGATTTCTGAGAAACAGTATGGGAATATTCCCCGTAGTGTTGTCCCACTGGCAGTTCCTTATTTATGTGTGTACACTTGGAGCAACCTCACTTCAGTCCTGCTCTGTTGATTATGAGGCTCCTGTTCTCCATGCCACCAGCATCCTCTGCTTGCCAACTCTATCCACTGCTTTCTCACATGATTATTGATAATTCTTCCCTTTCCTGTTGTTCCTAGTTTAAAGGTCTTCTGGGCAGCCTGTTGTGAAAGATAATTTTGCTTTGCTTAGTCAGTTGTATCTCTTCCATGCAGTTGTCATAGAAACCAAACCCTTTTTTTTGACACCAGCTCCATGACCAATTCTTGTCCTGCAGGGTAAAGACACTCCTTCTCACGCCCTTCACCCTGCACTGGCAGGATGGAGGGGAAAACCACCTGGGCCCCTACAACCTTAATGATCACTCCCAGAGACATGCTTGATACTTTCCAGGTTATCCCTGAAAGTATAATTGATGTCCATGTGGAAAAGCAGTAGCAGTTTGAAGACTGGATGAGCTTTGCCAGCCTCTCCACAACAACTCAAGTGTGAACCTCTAGAAAGAAGAAAACCTCCCTAGATGACTGGTCAGGTTGGCAGATAGGAAACCCCATTGCCTACAGCAGGGTCTCTTCCAGTACTAACACTCTCTACTTCCTTCCAGTGCTCAGTGTGGCTCAGGGTTAACTGGCTCAGATGTCTCATTTTACAGTGCTCCCAGTTCCTCACCAACTATGAGGGCAGTGAACGTATTCTGTAGGTGCAAGTCTTCAGGAGCAGCAGAAGCCATCTTCCTGGTGCCAGCTTCCGGCCTTTGCCATCATGGGAGTTTCCACTTGCCACCCTGACAGGCACAGGTTCTGCCTGCCCATCTGCCACAGCTGGAGGTTTGAACTCCTGAAGCTGCAGTCTCATAGAGAAGAGCCATTCAATTGCTTTCTTTTCATTTCTCATGCTGTTCAGTCTGCTGACCTCTCCCTGCAGCTTTTTCTTTGGTGGCACAGCTTCTTGACAACTGCACAGCTGCTACAAGCTGTAAGACCATCTGTCCTAACCTCACTGAGATGTTCCAGACACTCTCTACAGCTTGAGATTTGTAGATATGAATCCTCCTTCTGAATATTTGTCTGGGTCAAACCTCAGATGTCACTGGGACAGCAGCTCTAGGAGCAGATGGGAACTGTGGCCTGTCACCTGTGAGATGTCACTAACATAGCTGGGGTCATGTATGCTGGATGGCGCAGAGCTGCTGGCTCCTTCTTTGTGCCTTTTTGCACAAGCTTCTGCATATGATAGCTGCCTGACTTAGCTGCACACATGACGCTTTGCTGAACAGAAAAGGAAGCACAGCAAGACTGCAGCGTTCACCCAAAATGAGGTACCCTGAATGTAATTATTTAAAAATTAAGCACTTATGCCCAGCCCTTCATTCAAAGTGACTGACTTAAGTGCCTGTCTTAACTTGTGAAGCACTCTGTAGACAGTGTTAAGAGATTCCGAAGGGTAGAAACAGATCTAAAACTGCATCTCATGAGTAGCTAGTGACATGCTAGGCACAGTGTTTGGGGGATATTTTACTTTCTTCTGTCACGATTTCCTGATGCTCTCCTCAGCATAGTTCTCCCCTCAAATCCAAAAGTTGGCATGTAATCCCTTTTTAGATCACTTTTAAAAGAAAGTAAAGGAAGAGGTAGCACTTACCTGAAATTACAAAACTCATTTAGAGAACGAGTGCTGCAAGTTCAATTTCACCCTTAACTGAAAGGATGCTATTCTGTTCAGGCCAAAGGTATTTTTTTCAAGTGTTTCTGGGTTTTGTTTGTTTGTTCGTTTTTTATTGGGTATTTAATGACAGATGCATATACTCTTCTGCTGCTAAGCAACCTAATTTCAGGGAGCATTCTATGCAAATGTAAAAAAATAGACAACAGAATAAATTTGCTCTATGCTCTAGGAAGTTTTCATTTTTGGATTTGTATTGATACAATTTCATTGAAAGTTACAAAGGGTACCACTAGTTAACATATTATCCTGCTACACAGAATAGTGTTTTGTAGTCTATTGGTTAGTATACTCTTCTGTGAATGGTACAGATTTCATTTTCCTATGGCTTACCAAAAGACGGGTTTCCCAGCATAGTTTGCCTGGCAAAAAATCTCACAACTAGCATATTACAAAAAATGTTTTTCTTAAAAGTTCTGGGATAAAATTAGTCAAGAAATATGCAAAAAGTTAAGTGGAATTCACAAAACTGTGTTATCTTTAGCTTGTAATAACTTTCAGTGTGTTTCTATGCATGTTTGGATGCTGAGTGAACTTTCAGTACCTGAATGGAGTTGTGTAACAATTCTAAATGTTTCTGCAGCGTTTGGTCTTAATGGCGAATAGATTTTGTGATTCACTTTTTTGTACTAAGCATTTTACACCTTTACTATTTCAAATTTTAGGTTACAAAGTTGGAACTTTGTATTTTACACCTAATGGACAGATAAATTGATTTTAAAACAATATAGTGAATTCCCTACATGCAATTTGTGGTGCAACCAGAAAGGTTTCTGTGAGATTAGTTTTGAGATTACTATTTCTATCTTCTATTGAAGCTGCTGCCTTGTTGAAGATGATTACTTTGAAAGGACTTTGGTACTGTAGTCTAAATTTATTTTGTCACAAGAGCAGACATTTTAACTATCGAGTTAGTATTCCACAATTCATAGAAATTGGCTTTTGGTTATTCTTTTCTCTTGCTCTCAATCTCCCTTTTACATCCAACTCTCATATTAGTGGAAAGCAATTCAAAGGACAAAGGTATCTGCAGTCCCCAAGGTGGATAATTCAGGATCTGAATACATCCTCTTTTTCTTTTTGCTAGGGTTGGAATGAAGAACTGCATTGTGAAACGAGGTTGTTATAAAGAGCATGGGTCAGTTAGACACCTCAAAAATGGATGTCAAAGCACATAGTGGGTGAAAAGATAGGCTTAGTGGGCTTAGTAGTAGCCAACCGGCAGGTAGCCTAGGGCTCTTAACAAGAGGTTCTCTTCACCTCCACCCTTCCCCAGCTATTGGTGCTGAATTTGATGTTACAGGAAGATGTCTCTTTCTTCTCAGAATCCAGTCCTCAAGACAAATGTCTAGAATTGTTTCATTAATTTATCAGGATGTGACTTGCTTTTGTATTTAAATCGTATACCCCAAATAGAAAGACTATGTGGATAGACTTGCCATTGATGTAGTGGAGGATCTAAAGTGAGGCTTCTCAGCCTAAGGGATTCAAACTGAGACATTCAGCACATATCTTAGATACCAACCTCAAGAAGAAAATGCTCTCTACTCTCATCTCATATTGGTGTTCACTCCATTATAACAAGAGAAGCAAGCAACAAATCTTAATCCTACCTCCTAGTGGCTAGAATACTCTGATGGGAATCCATTAATCTAATGTAAACAGTTGTTGATTAAACTGAGAAATTAAATCTGTGTAAGGACTGAAATATAGTGTTGTTCTTTTCCATACAAGTGCACTGTTCAGCAGTTTTCTTGTTTCCTGTAGCCCACTAAGAATAAGTTGTGGTGACTTTGAGCTTCTTGAAGTGGATAGTGAGAGCCACAAAAGACTGAGGTTTCTACTGCATCTTCTCGTTCTGACAAAGTATCTTGTCAGTGGGTCACAGAATCAGACCCGGAAGTACATATAGTTACTTAAAATGAGTGAGAGAAGGAAACAGCCTCGAGCACTGTATATTATAGCCCAAAATATGAAAAATATATATTCAGTTCCACTGTAATAAGATTCCACCCAGTAAGAACATGATTAATAATGGGGAAATTTCTTTTCAAAACGCCTTTTTATTAATACATCTCACTCAAAATACCTTGGATTTAGAGGATTTTCTTTTCCAGTTTGATTTGTCTTCTTTGTGCTCATTATGATATTTAACAAATCTTTAATTTAGGGACTAAAACCACTTTAATATCTTCTACCATTTTCATTTTTAGTTAGTTGTGGGTTTTTTGTTTGTTTGTTTGTTTGTTTTGTCAGATTCCAACAGAAGACTGAGTCCAACTCACAGTTTCACCACACAAGAGCATACTATTTCAAGCAGAAATGAATATGGGTGGCTTTCTATATTTCTTTGTTGATTTGTTTGTTTGTTTCTAATTACCTATCACGGGGAGGTTAAAATCAGTTCTGTGAGTATGGCAAGTATGGTAACCCGTCAGTTGTACAATGTTGTTTGCTGTAAACCAAAGCTTTAGAGGGTAATATTTGCTATAAGAATATCCTCAAAAGTCTCTCAAAATGTCACAGTTTTCTACATTATTAGAAAAGTTCCCTTGTTCATTTTTGGCAGAACAAGCCTGTGGAAAACATCCATAATTTATAAAAATTCTGAGAACACTCGATCACATTTGCCACATTGAGGGTATAGAACATTTAGTGTTTATTAATTTTTTCAGTCAGCTTTATTATGAGATAACGTTTGAGGATGAAAATATAACTTTTAATTCTTTTTTTTATAATAAATGTATGTGATGTGTAAAATGACTTCAAATATTTTGAAAGTTACATAAATGTAAGTACTTAAAAGAAAAACTAATAATATATATTAGACCGATTAACCAATATCTTCTCTACCTGCCTAGATTAGCTTCCTTATGTGTCTCCACTGGCATACTGCAGAAATTCACCAACTTCTATTTTACCATTTAAAGAAGTTTGTGGTTGCCTGTTCATCTCCCTTGGAAAGAACAAAGCTAAGAATTCTGAAGACAGCTTCTGAACTCCCTTGTTTTCTGTCTAAGCTCCCTTAAAAAAACTCTTATACTTTATGTAGAGAAATACCACACTATCAACAAGTTATGAAGTTATATCCTTTAACATTTCTTAATTGGCATTATTGCTTTCCTTCTTTTATTATGATTTTCTAAAGATCTAGTGGTAATATTCTATAAGTAGTATATCTTCAAAAACATTAACTTAATAATTACTTCAATATATTAATAAGATTAATATAAGCATAAATAAAGATGAATAAGAATTTTACAGATTCTGATTGTATATGGAACATATACTTACAGTAACGATTGTTGCGTGCACACTGTAAATATATGGAAACTTTTCTGAATTCTGTCACAAAAATGATAATTAGTTAAGTGAATAACTTTCGTTTAGAAAAGTTTTAATGAGGAAAAGTAGAAAAAGGTTTTGATGCCATGGAGGTTTATGTCAGGCCGGATGAAAAGTAAACTGAAAACAAGTAATTAATGGAAAAGTAGCTTTATTTAGTAATGCTTCTCGTGTTTCCAGGGTGGAAAGACTGGCTGGATTTACCTTGAGAGTAGAAAGAATGCACAGGCACACACTTTTGGAGCACTACACATCAAGAAAAATATCTCTAGGGCTTCTCTGTCATGAACTGGCAAACCTTTCCTCTGGAATCTTTCCTGATGGTCTTTACTGTATTGTTGATGGTTGTGTCATCTTTGTTACCTGGAACTGTGATTAGCTTTGCTTGTGTATGTTATGGGTCAGACCCTAGCACAGTCTGTCAAATTGATTACAGGAATCACAGCCATTGGAAATGTATAGGAAAATACCCTTCAAGCAGGAGGAAAAAAATTGTTTTGGTATAGCATTTAGTTGTTTGAAAGTTGAAAGCTTCAGCTTTTGGGTGTGTACCGTGAGGTCATTTTCTGCTGTACCAAGTTTCTCCTTATTGGATCGAGTGACTGTTTCACCTGCATAAGTTCTCATTTGTAACCTATATTTCTTCCAGTTGCTCTTCCATGCACATAGTATTCTGATTTCTGAAAGAGTCAATAACTATGGCAGTTGTATCAGCTTTCTATCTGCATGAGTTAAGGCATCTCAGCAAGATGCCTTTCCTGGCACCTGAGGCCAAGCAAGAAAATCTGTTAATTGATGACAACAGCCAGGGAAAAAATGTGAAGCATCTGGATGTTGCATTTGTGACTGTTGCTTTCCTTCCTCTGATGTTCTAACAGAGAAAGGAGACGGCATATTTCGACAACTGCAAAGAGGATTATAACTTTTTGCTTCTTCCTAGGCTACTGAGCAATATCTGCTTGTATCATTTTAGTTACAGTTGGATTTCCTTGAGATAAAACAGCAGTAGAATGCAGCAGTGTGCCTGCAGGTCAGGAGGACTTTTTTTTTTTTTTCTTTTTTAATTTTCTATTCCTGTTGTTCTTGTTGTTTGTTTGTTTTATTTTTTCAAGAAGAGTTCGGCTGAATTTTTCTCTGTTTTTATGGAAGGCCATGAAAGGAAAGAGACCTGAGTGTCAGAGAAGAAAAAATCAACATAGGTGTTTAAACTGATCATTTTGGTTTTAGTTGATTGATAATAAATTAACATATCCATAATAATACTTTTAGGCTTCAGCTTTTTTTTAGTTGCTTATTAAAAGTGTGAGTATAGCAGAGAGAGTGGATAACTTGCCCTTTTCTCTAAGTCATTTAATTTTTGCACCTGAGAGCTGCTGCACCACGTAGTCGAAATTTTCTGAATTTTAGTCTAGGGACCCCATGTGATAAGATGTGAGAGAGCAGAGCATAAAATGAAAATCCCCAAACAATAAAAAGAGCAAACCTATATGCACAGTATCCTAACTATTTGATAACTAATACTGGGAAAAATACAATTATGAATGCATGTATTTTCACAATTTCTATTTATTTTTTGCAGATAGTTAGAATCATAGAATAATTTAGGTTGAAGGGACCTCTGAAGATCGTGTAGTCCAAACCACTACTCAAAGGTTGACTGTTAAACATCTCAGGGATGGAGATTCTTCAACTCAACAAGAAAATATTTTCCAGTGTTAGACCACCCTTGTGGAATTATTTTTTCCCGTTATCTCGTGGGAATTTTCCATGTTCTACTTTGTGTCTGTTTACACTCATCCTATCACTTCACAGAATCATAGAACAGTTTGGGTTAGAAAGGACCTTCAAAGGTCATCTAGTCCAACCCCACTGCAATGGGGTTGAATGTTTACACGGATGGTGTGTCTACCACCTTACTGGGCAATCTGTTCCAGTGTTTTACCACCTTCATTGTAAAAGCTTTGTTCCTCATGTCTAGCCTGAATCTCCTCTATTTCAGCTTAAAAACATTACCCCTTGTCCAATTACAACAGACCCTGCTAAAAAGTCTGTCGCTATCTGTCTTACAGTCTCCTTTTAAGTACTGAAGGCCACAATATGGTCTCTCCGAAGCCTTCTCTTCTTCAGGCTGAACAACCCAAAGTCTGTCAGCCTGTCTACACAGAGAGGTGTTCCATCCCTCAGATCATCTTAGTGGCCTCCTCTGGACCCTCTCCAGCAGGTCCATGTCTTTCCTGTACTGAGGTTCCAGAGCTGGACACAGGACTACCAGTGTGGTCTCACCAGAGCAGAGTAGAGGGGCAGAACGACCTCCCTTGGCCATGCTCATTTTGATGCAGCCCAAGATACAATTGGCCTTCCGGGCTGCAAGGGGACGTTGCTGGTTCATGTCCAGCCTTTCAACCACCAGTACCCCCAGCACCTTAATCTCTAAGAATACTGCTTCCATCTTTTCTGTATCCTTCAATCAGGTAGTTGTAGACAACAATATGTTCCTCAAGCTGCATCCTTTCTGGGCAGAACAAACTGAGCTCTCTCAGACTTTCCTCATAAGTCCTGTGTACCAGCCCCAAACCGTCTCGTTGGCTTCCCCTGGACTCACTCTACTATGTCAATGTATCTTGTACTGAAGAGCCCAAAACTGGACACAGTACTCCATATTTGGTCTTTCAAGAGCCAGGTAAAATCTAAGGACCACTTTGCTGGACTTTTTGAGCAAAGTCCTACTGATACAGCTCAGAATACTGTTGGCTATTTTTACAATCAGAACCCAGTTCTGGCTCATGTTCCTTTTGCTGTCTATCAGGACTGACAGGTTATTTCCTGCAAAGCTGCCTCCCAGAGAGTCAAATCAGCCTATAAAGTGGCATGGGATTATATTCTTCTCTGCATGCAAGATTTTGCATTTCTCTTTGCTGACTTTCATCAGTGTCCTGTCAGGCTGTTTCCCTGGCCTGTTGATGTCTCTCTGAATTGCAGCCCTGCCCTCTCGTGTATCGAATGGTTCTCCCAGTTTGGTGTTGTCCATAGACTCGCTGAAAGCTCACTCTGACCTGTCATCTAGGTTGTTACTGAAGACATTAAAAAGTACTGTCCCTGGTACTGATCCCTCAGGGACCCCACTAGTAACTAACTGGTCATCAGCTTAAATTTTCACCAATGATCACAAGTCTTTAGACCCAGGAGTTCAGCCAGTTTTCTACACACCTTATCATCTAGTTATCCACTGCCTATCTCACCAATCTGAATTTGAATTTGAATCTGTAAAAGCAGAAACTTCGTAAAATGCTTGGTAAATTCAGAGTAAATGACATCCACTGTCCTACCATTGCACAGCGCTAGTAACTTTATCATAGAAAGCAATGAAGTCAGTAAGGCATGATTTACCCTTGGATGCTCCAAATCACCTTCTTGACTATCATATGCTTTGAAATATCTCCCAGGAGGATTTGCTCCACGATATTCCTATGGCCTGAGCTGCCTGGCTGTAGCTACTTGGATCCTCCTTCCCCTTTTTGTAGCTGTGTGTGATGTCTGACTTCTTTTTTCCCAGTCAACAGGAACTTGCTTTGATTGCCATCACCTGGCAATGACAGACAGTAGCCATGCAATGACACTGGCCAGCTCCTTCCTGTACCCATGCATTCCATCGGTTGCCATGGACTTCTGCATGTTCAAGTGGGCTAAACGATGCCTAACTCTGTTTTTCCCTCTACTGTGGGTACTGCTCACTCCCACAGACTCTAATAGGCAGACCTGACTGACCAATTGCAAGTCTTGCAAGGTAAAACTAAGAAAGACATTGATTTCCTCAGCCATATTCCTTGTCACTATTGCTCTGCCTCATTAAACAAGAGGCCCACACTGTCCTTAACCTTCCTTTTACTACCAATGTAGCTATAAATAAATTAGCTATAAATGAGAGCCATTATGGAAGAATACACATCAGCAATGAAAAGATATCTATCCATGCTGGGAAGTCTAGGGGAAAAGGGAGGGTACTGTAAACATAAATATATGTCCTGAGACAAGGTTCACTGGAACATCAGTAGAAAAAGCGAGTTTGACTTGGATTTTTTTCTTTTTTTTTTTTTTTTAATTAAAATAAATAAGGCCTTCAGCATCCTCAAAAAAAATTATTGTTAGAAGTTTGTTTCCAGCATTCTACAAGCAGTTCTATAGAAAGTAAGTGCTTCTAACTCACATTGTTATTTTCTTAAAAAAAATAATTACCCTTCACATTTACTGATAGAAGTAGTTGACAAGCAATTGTTTTGCTAAGAATAGAGTTTAATTTTTGGTGCTGGAACATCCTTACTTCTGTAGGTGTTCGAGAAAAATTAAAAAATAGCAAATTAATCTACCTGAAAATGAGGATAATGTTTGAAAGATAAGTATACACAACCGTTAGACACAAAGGTGGTCTTTGAAACTGCTTACCCTTTTAGTAAAATAAGTACTATAATCCCTTTTGTTTAAAATAACAACAAACAAGAGCTGAAAGCACAACACTACCAAAATCAACATAGAAAAATGCTTGACATTTTTGGCAAACATGTACAAAGCTGGAGTTAAGTAAAATTAAAGTCTGAGGTGCCCGATGTATAATCCTTTCTCACAGATTCTTTTCTCATATTAGCTTTTTCCTACATGTGAAAAATGCAAGTGAAAAAGGTTCTAGGCAGAATGCATAAGAGAAGCCATGTTTTCAGCTATAGGTAGTAAGTTCTAGCATTGCATCTAGCATCTATGGAGGAGTTTTAACAGGACAGTAGAACAAAAAATAACTGTGAAGATGTGAAGTGCAGTTTTAAGGTTTGTGTACAATATTCCCGTTGAACAAGATGGCAGTGTCTTCATTGTTAATGCTCTTGAGCATGAGACAAGAATATTTTAGGAAAATTAGTGATTCGGCCTTAAGTTCCTTTCTAACCAGTTTGACTGATCTGTGGAGACAGTTTTATACCTGTAAGGCGATACCATTTGTATTACAGGAGAGCTGGCTGAGGTAAACTCAGATAAAAACATGGAATGAATTAACGATTAAGCATTGTGGACATTCAAGGGTCCAGTGCTTTATCTCTCCCTCAGGCTCTCTTATTTTGCTATACAGGCTTTGTTAAGTGAGACCATTTATATGAATAGCTGCTGATGACAGCACTTTTGATTAGAATCATAGAGCACCATTACCATTTAGCCTGAACACGTCTGTACTCCAAAATGTTTCAGTGCTCAGAAATTCTGGAAAACAAGAGCCCAATGACTAGAACTGTTATTTATACCCTTCACTAAATGTCAGTGAAGCCAAATAAATAAAACATAATTTTTTTCCTGAGGAAGAAATTAGCAAGAACTGATGGGACAAGATTTATTCGAGAAATCATCTTTACAATTTAAGTAAGAAAGGTCTGTAGGATCAAGCCCTATATCAACTTTAGGTTTAGTGTAGTCACTGTGGCAACTGAAGAAAGATTTCATCCTCTTTCCTATAACTGTGGTGAAGCACTGGAAAAATATATTGAAGTGTAACTTCCAAGAAGGTGACTACCTAAACCAACTGTATGATTTTATTTATCTGCCTATAAAGAAACATTAGGTGGCAGCAATCTTCGGGTTACTACTGAGGACCTTTCCTTGCAGGACATTTACAGATAAGCACAAACTGTTTAAGGATTACTCAATTGTAAAACCTTTTTTGCTTGATCTTGTAAAGCAGGATTTATTACCAATGGAAGAGTACTGGATTCAAGCCATACTTTGAGAATTTCAGTTTTGTTACACGCTATATTTCAAGTACTGAATTAGCTCCTGGATAGGACACTTTCACTTTCTAAAGCTCTCTACAAATGCCCTAATCATTAAGAAAAAAAATGAGACATTTTTTACTGTATCAGCGATCTGTTAACTGAGCCTTTTCCACTCTTGGTGTTCATTACAGTTTTACCCTGTATCTGATCCATATGTTTTAATTGACCATGGCTTCTTCCTTTATGGGTCATTGTGCTTATTTTACAAAATGAACTACAAAATAATTAAATAATTAAATGTACAACTCTTTTTCTCTTGAAAGACTTGTAGTTCAACTATTCATGCTTAATCAGGTGTCATACATCAGCACAAAGTTATCGTTCACAAAATTGAAAGAAATATATCTCTTGACTGCATAAAATAACCTTAAGCATTTAAATCATTAGCTCCAGAACTTTATTGGTGAGTTTCTTTATTCCTTTTTAACCTATGTAGATAGGATCCAGCCTGTCCAATTTCATTACCTAAAATGCACTTAGTTTTATTGTCGCAGTGAAAGACCTGCACAAAGAAAATACTTAAATAGATGGAGTGCCACATCATGTGTCAGACGATGTTTACACTACTGTTACTAAACACCTTCGCTGATCACTACTTCTGAAATGGAAATTGTGAAGATTGATGCCAATTTTTTTTTTTTATTTACTATTTTCCTGCCATTACACATTTGTATAACCAGATAATGAAAGGAAAGAGTGTTACAGAAGTATAATATATAGGCATTCAAACTATAAGATAGGATGTTATAGTGAATACCGACATGTGGCACCTCTAGAAGATATCAATATGAGGAATAACAGGCTGCTATAGATAATGCGATAGGAGTAATGTATACACAGAGGGTTAGCTCTGACCCAGAGCCCTGTTAACAGGACAACATATAAGACACATCAGGCAACCGTAGATAAAAAAAAAGGAAGTAGTAGCTTAGCAGAACTGCTGAACAAGGTTGAAATTACCAGGGCAATCAAATTATAAACACCAAGTAACGTTATGAAGTATGCTAAACCGTGGCCAGAAGGAAAAGTGTAAATGGAAGTACGGCTGTTTATTTGAAAGGGAATGGGAGTGGTAAAGGAAGAGAACTTGAGAAAGGAAAAGAGAAATACAAGGTGAAATAAACAAATTATTGGGGCTGTTCAGGATACCTGTGGAGCAGGTCTGTGGCTGACCATGTCAGACTGGAGATGGAGGTGAAACTTTTTTTTTTTTTTAATCCACCAGAACTTATACCCAATTGCCCTGTACAGTCAGGGAAGTGCTGGGTGCTTTCCATAACACTGCAAGGAGTCGTCTACAGTCTACAGGAGTCCATCTAAACATCCTGAGTGCTGTGAACAGCAGCCTTAAATTATTAGAATTTCAAGAATGATAGATTTCTCACAGAACACTCTGCAAATTTTTCACCTTTTTATTAAAAAGCAAAATAAAGTGATGTAGTTCTGCTGAAAACTACAAAACAACTTAAAAACCCTTACAAACAATGGATCAGCAGTAGTTAGTTCATTCTACCTGCTGAGAGTTTTGTTTTTTTTTTTTCCAGAGAGACTAACACTTCACAGTAGACACATATTAAGTCCATTGTAGTTACATATTTGTAGAATACTCCAAACATTACAACAGATACACACTGAGTACAACAAACTTCTAACTTATTGCGGCCAATCAAAGAGTTGGCAGATAACTCCTTTGACTCTATGTATATCTCTCACCCAAGAAGGTGTTTTTTCTGAGTAGCCAAGTACCATACAGGGAAAAAGATTCAGCAAGTGGATAGAAATTTCTTATGGATATCTCAACACCTAGAACAGAGCTTTACTAAACCAGAAAATAAAATTACTCAGGAAGGAGATTTCCCCAATAATTAGGGTGTTTTTCTTTTTTGTGTATGTGTATGGAAAACTGAATAGCTCTTTGGGGTATTTGCCTGTATTGTGCTCGTGGTGTATGGTGTTAAGGGCCATTCTCTAGCTGTTTGGTAGCAAGAGTCTGTGAATGCAACCTTTTGCCCCTGGAGGGCAAATCCTCAGAACGGTTTGGTTGCCTGCACCCACCTATACAGTGCAGCTTTGCAACCTTGGATCTGACTGCTGGGAAAGAGCAGTGTGAAGGCGAATGAGGTCTCACCAAGGGCCTATTCCCACACACTCAGGAGCTGCATCAAAGCTGTAGATCTTAGCCTCGGTCCCTGCCTGAGCTACATTGAAAGTACTTCTGTGCCTGGCCATATACCTCACTGATCTATACCGTGATCTGTCAGTTTGTTTTCCCAGCTTGAACTCAGATCTGCCTTATCACTTCATAATTCTCTGGTAATATGGACTCCTGACTGAATCTGTTTTTAATTCCCTCAGCCAAACGGGTAAACATCCAAATCTTCTGAAGATGTGTAGCCAAATCCTTCCAAGAATCCAGTAGGCAACGAGTGCAGAACATCCTTTGCAAGTTAATGTAGTCATGATTAGCACAAGAAAAATTAAAAGTACTTGCAAAATAGAAAACTGGATCCTCAAGAAACCCTTTAGAATATCCCCGACTCCAAAGCAGTAGCAACTACACTATTAGTAGTTTGTTCTAGTTTTACTGAGTTTGAAATTTGTTCTATTTCAGACCTAAAGAAGCACTGTCAGTTTAAGGCTTGCCTGTTTTTGCAGCTGAATGACAGAAGTTGATTCTCCCTGTAAATAACCTCATTTGAGTAAATACTAACAGATATTTATGCATTCTGTTTGCATATTTCTCCTGTATGGGTAATCCGTAACTTCTCTAAGCAGTATCCACAGCCTTCATTATTCTTGTCACTGTAAGTTTTGCTTAATGTCTAATTACAGTTCATAACTGACATTGAAAACAATATAATCTTCATAATATTCAGTTGTGTATCTTCAATGCTGCCTGACAATAGCTCTGGCCTAGCAAGTCTAATGGAGAAGAATCACTGGAGTATATTAGCATGACAGTCCTTCTTCCTTCTACTGTTAGGCACGTAACAGTAAATAAGAAGTAATATCACAGTTTATAAAACTAAGTTATGAACCACTCCCTCACAGGATGCCTGTGGCCTAGATCCCATAAACATAATTAAAAGTGTATTTTCTTGAAAGTTTTTTGCATATTTTACCCAGTGATTCAAACTTATGAATCAAATAACTCATAAAGAGAAATCTACTCACGTATGGAACAAAGTAATTGTAGATTGATCCAACAACATTTTTGAAACTAGGTTCACCACCCCTAGTTTACTGAAAGTGTATATTGTACAAAGGAAGAAGATTTGACAACAAGAAGAGTATATATTCATAGTAGACTTTTACCTTATGACTACAAGCTGTGGGAAATTATTATATTCAGTGTATAAAAATTCGTTTTTCTGAAACATTGAAGCCGTTGTTCGCAGAATATAAATGATCCCTACCACGGATGCCTTAAAGTGGTCCTGGATCAAAAGCATCAACGGGAAATAGCATATGAATTCAGCATAATTTCAGCATGTGATCTCATGTTTTGACCAAGATGAAATATATAGTTTTAAAAATTTTATTGCTAACAAAATCTGACAGAATATTATTGCTGTCTTTATTTTTGTATATATTATTGAGACATAAAACTGAGTCTAAACTCAGAACTTCTTGAATATTAAAAATGACAATGTCAACAAGGGCTTTTCTGTTCTCTATCAATGTGATCTGTAAAGATTTTTCAGGATTTCTCAACAAAAATAAATCTCACAGTTCTACGAGACAATACAATAGTTAGTAATCATAGGCAGAAGAGCTTTTTTCCTTTTTAGCTGATGAAACTTGTACAAGCGAATACATATTTTTTGCAGACAAATTAAAATGTAAAAGAAGGATGCTTTATTTGTGTAAAGGAGTTGTTGCCAGATAAAACAAGATTTTTTTTCTCATTAGAGAAAATTATGTGTTATGTTATGTGTTTGTTTGTTTGTTTTTACTTCCTCCATATCCCATTTTGTATCTAGGGAAACTGAGATTTAAAAAGGTTTTTTATTTGCATGAAGTTGCCCACAGCATTTTCTGAATCTTTCTTTAACTCATTCTCTTCTAAACTCTCCCAGCTGTCCCTCTGCATGAAGAATTAAGTAGAGGTCTACACAGAAACTAATAGTAGGACAAGGGAAACTGGAGCAGCCACTAATTCCGATGCCAGAGGCTCTACCACCAGCCACACAACCTCCAGCACACAGCTCCCCATTCTGTTTCCTGTTTCAGTATGGCTGACTTTGTCTTCTCTTACCACCTTCAGCAAACAACATATTGAAAAACAGAAAAAAACCTGTTGAACTATCTATGATAACTAAGAGCAAAAATATGCTGCTTTCTCCACGTCTTTTTAAAAAATCAATTTACTTTTCTAGTCCTGTTCCCTTAACTGTATTGCTTTCCGTTTTTAGCTATCCTAACTACACTGATAATTTGAATAAATTTTCAATTTAATCCTACCAGGTCACTGTGTTAATTTAAAAATACATTTTCCTCTTTTTCACCCTTATGTTGTTTTGAAATTTTCCTATGTCTTCTACTTTTTTATCTTCTATACCGTGCTGAAGTCCTACATCATCTTCTTTGTGTTTGCAAGTCGTTCTCAAGCTGCCTTCTTGTCCTGTCTTCACAAAAGTATCTAAGTACCTTTCTGTCCTATATTTTGCCCGAAGGTCTGTACATTTCTAACTTTCCTTACCATTATAATTCTTTCTGCATAGTTTTCCTTTTGGAACAACATATGTATTCTTTTTGAGGTATGAAGAAACCATGCTGGGAATGCTATTAATACATTAAAAAATAGAAAAGAAACTACTTATCTGAACATTGTTCAATGTATAATAAAACAATGATGCTGGATCGAATTCCTTTGTGATATTCCTTCCTAGGAACCTCACTGTTTTACTGGTTTGAACTCTGCCCCACACAAATATATATATATAATGTATTTATATATATATATTATTTATATTTATATGTATATATTTTTATATATTATTTATATTTTTATATATATTTATATATATATATTTATATATAAGCTGTTGACATGTTTCATTCAAACGCATTTAGTATTTGCAACATGTGAAAAGGGGATTGCATGAGAAGACTCCTTTCCAAACATTGTTATATCGTTTCTACCAAGCATCTGATTCCTAGAGTTCGATTTGAATATCGTATATTTACAGGAAGACTGACCATTACATCTCAGATGCTGGAGGCTTGCGGTGGGTAGTCCTTGACTGGATGCCAGGTGCCCACTAAGTTGTTCTATCACTCCCCTTTCTCAACTGGATAGAGGAGAGCAAATGTAACGGAAGTCTTGTGGGCTGAGGTAAGGACAAGGAGATGAGTCAGCAATTACCATCATGGGCAAAACAGACTCGACTTGAGGAAATTAATTTAATTTATTACCAATCAAATCAGAGTAGGGTAATGAGAAATAAAGCAAAATCTTAAAACACGTTCTTCCCAGCCCTCCCTTCTTCCCAGACTGAACTTCACTCCTGACTTCTCTACCTCCTCCCCAAGCAGCGCAAGTGGATGGGCAATGGGGATCACAGTTAGTTCATCATCTCTGCTGCTCCCTCTTCCTCACACTCCTTCTCTAATCCAGCATGGGGTTGCACCCATGGGAGACAGTCTTCCACAAACTGCTCCAACATGAGTCTTTCCCATAGGTTGCAGTTTTTCACTAATTGCTCCAGTGTGGATTCCTTCCACAGAATGCAGTGCTTCATGGACAGACTGCTCTAGTGTGGGTGCCTCATGGAGTCAAAGGTCCTGCCAGAAGACCTGCACCAGCGTGTGCTCCTCTCCACAGGGTCAAAGTTCCTGCCAGGGCAATTATTTGAAATTTATTGACCTTGGGTATTTCTCTTTGTATTCTGATTATTTAAAAACTAAAACCTGACCCCCCCTCACCCCGTGGTATTCATTCTGTAATACAAATAGATTAAGAATATTGAAACAGACAAGGAAACAAGTTTGATTCTACTCTCCCAAATTGTTTTCAGCTAGCTTAATCTGGTGTAATTACATATATGACAAACATATTGTCTATTTTATAATACGGAAAATTAATAAAGCAATTGAACAGTACTCAGTGCAAGAGAAATCCTTGCTGTACTACCGCTTTCTTCCCAAAATGACAACCAATAATTTT
Source organism: Pampusana beccarii (assembly GCA_013399365.1). Lineage (NCBI taxonomy): Eukaryota > Metazoa > Chordata > Aves > Columbiformes > Columbidae > Pampusana > Pampusana beccarii. Next base: position 458,803 of record VWYH01003318.1, on the reverse strand, counting down.
ATAACCTTTGAGCATTTCTTTGAGTATTTATTCCTTTTGTTTAGTTTTGTACTGCCACAGTAATTTCCTAACTTCTTATTGCTTAATGCTTATGAAAATGTCAAATGAAATTATCTCAAAATTCTGTACCAGTCATCTTAAATGATCTAAATTCACCAGTCGTTGGGGTGCTTTGGAAATAACGTTTTTGTATATTTTGAACTCTGATGTCTTTCCTTTTACATTTTGCTACTGACAACCCCATACATGTTCTTAAATAGGTTTTTTACTACATTGTAATTAGAGGTCAGTTAATACTGTTGAAAAAACTAGGAGCTTCTCAGAACAGTGGAAATTATTTATCATTCATTATTTTTCTGCTTCATTGTGTGGCACAAATTGTTTGCTAGATTATTTTTTTAACGGAAATCTGAAGGAAGAGTAGAACTGAAAGCAGTCTCAAAATGTTATATGATTTTAAACTTATGATGTCTACATTTTGATCAGCATTTTAGTACCTTAGTATTCTTTCCAAGCAGTCAGTGTTTAATGAAGTGAAATAACTTGAAAGCACTTCATAATCTCCAAAAAAAAAATATATATAGCGCTCATTTTCTGATTTCTTCCTGACCTCTCTTTCAAGGACATTGAAAGGCAAATACTTGAATAGATAAACAGTTTTCAGATCTTCTTTCAACACCAAAGGCTGGAAATTCTGTAGAGTACAAAAGGGAGATATGGCCTGGGAAAAGGCCTCAAGATTTTGTCCTCACCACAGACTTAGATTCCTGTCGAGTTAAACGTCCCTTATTACCAACAAAATACACTGGTTTATGCTCATATCAGCCTGACTGAATGACAGAAATATTGTATAATGCTGCTAATGGTACCTAGTTAATGGAGGGTAATGGAGCAGAAAATATGTTCATTACCGAAAAGGTAGAGAAGAGATGCTTTTATATCATTAGTCTAGAAAATCCCAAATGACTAAACGCATTTGTCTGTAGAGTGCAGGAGACATTATTAGGATTTTGGCACTACACAATGACTCACTGAAAAATGCCTTTTCCCCTTTTACTTCTGCTCTCTTTCCCTGCCTTAAAGGTTTGGAATCCCTACATTTATGCTTTGCACTTTTTTTGGTGAAGATTTTTACTATTGTACCCCAGAGTAAGACTTATAATTCTTGTTTATAATGAGAATCTGTATACAAACATACTTATTCTTGCTTTAGACTTTTGTAGGGTATCATGTTTCACATTTGCATTGATTATAATTATGATCAAATTAAAAAAAAAAGAAGCAAATATTAAATTGAAGTTTCTTTCAATACCAATCTCTGGAGGAAAGAGAACATTTCACTTTTTTTTTTTTCCTATTATATAACATTTTTTGTTCTTATATAACATTTTCTACCTGTATCATGAATGGATTTTTGATTTGACATGGTTATGATTTAAGAGCAATTTGAAATTTATTGAGGCAGATTACAAGATTAATATATAATTTCTAATAGCACTTAATAACGGATAAAGTGATTTAAAGCAATTTGACGGGATCTGTTAAAACAGTGACTTGATTACAGATTCGAAAATGGCAAAGGTCACACTATACTTAAAAAGGGGCAAATCAAATCACATACATATAGACACAGAGACAGGTATTTGGCTAAAAACATATCAATACTAAGTCACATTCACACACATAAACACTGATCAATGTCTCTCTGGAGACACTGAAAACCCACCTGGACACATTCCTGTGCAGTCTGCTCTTAGGTGAACCTGTTTAAACAGGTGGGTTGGACTAGGTGATCTGCAGAGATCCCTTCCAACTCCAACCAGTCTGTGATTTTGTCATTCTGTGATATTTGGGCATATGTGAAGGTATAGATATAGCTAGAATTTCTCTCTCTAGTTTAGTGAATTACTCATTTTAAAGCATCAACATTCCCAATAGACACTCATTGAATCTTGAGAAATCTCTCTTCACCCACAACTTTGAGGAGTCTGTTCACCACGAGATGACTCTGAGAGGGGTCCCACCTCAGAGGGTGATGCAAGGTGACAGCCTGCTGTGACCTGGAGAACTCAGTAGGCCTCACTTGTGATCACTATTTGTAGGGTTGTGAGATCATTGACTTCAGCCAATCTCTTTTCATTCTGGCCACACTTAGGGTGAAGTAATATTGTGCTTTTTTCCACCGTTTGTCTACATCCAGAACAATACCAGTTGCAGTATTGTCCCACTTGGGCTATGATCCAGGCAGCAGGTGCACCATGCTGTCAGTAGTGACTGATCGTTGCCACCTTTCTCAGGTAGAAGGGGTGTCTTTTCCCACACACCCAGAGCTCCAAGAGCACTGGGAGGATGTCTCAGTGCTCCAGCTCACTACACTTGCATAATGCAAATTGTTCTCCCCAATGAGCCGGACTTGCCCTGGTATTTAAGCAGCACAGCGAGGAGACTGCAGCCACCACAACCTACACCATTTATAAGAAAAATAAATGTATTTCCTAAATCTAGCAAACATAAATATTGGTTTTCCTTATGTGTGTGGGAGCATAACATTCTTATTGGGTTAACTGCTAAAAATGGGTAAAAAATATCCTGAACTTTATGAAAATACAATCAAGCATGTGATATAATCTTGTCATATTGTACATGAAAAAACAATACAATATGGCAAGTTTTTAAAGCCTAGTTTCTACTCTCATTGACTTCATTTTGAATAGGAATAGGACCTATAAGCTTTTTGACTGATAGTTAATGCCATTTTATGTAAGTAATACTTTAAGTCAAAGGCAGTTTTTTATTCAACCCTGTCTCAATCACTTTACGTTGATCTTCTTCAAATGACTGTGGCACGATCTTTGCAAATTTCTCCAACCAATATTTATTAGCTAAGGGGTCATGGCAAGTGAAACTAGTTACTTTAACTATGCTACTCCTCATAACATTGTGAATGCTCACAGTAGTCATTGGGTGTTTCACAATCACTGTCTCATAGATGACGATAAAAATAAAGACTAGACATAGGGAATTTCTGGTTTTATTAAAAACCTACTGATATTAGAATAAAAATGTGTAGTATTTGACAACTGCTAAGGCAATGAAAAATAACATAAATTAATTTGTCCACTTGGAAACAGTTCCCAGATATTTGGTTTAAGTTCTACTTGAAATGCATAATTTAGAGAAAAATTATTAATCCATAAGATATTAATTCTTTTACATTCCCATACACTCCTTGGAAAAAATCTGAATGCATATATCTATGTAAGGGAAAAAAGTGAATAAGGTTATAAATATAATATATGGGTGTATTTACAACAGTATTAGTAATGTTGAAATTTGATTATAGCTACATCCCATCCATCCTTGGATCTTAACTCTGAGTTTGGACCCCTGTTTTCCTAGATTCTCTCTTAAGTCAGTGTCAAGGTGTCAAAAGAGAACTGGTCTTGTTTTTAACAAAACCAGGACAGTCAGTGAAGTAATTTTTTGTATCTCTCTCTTTATGGTAAGAAAGGTAAGGTGGTCTGACCTTTCTATCTTTGGGTGGGTGCCCACCAAAGTTTTCTATCTTTGATGGACATAAACACAACCTGTAATAAGTAAACTAACATGTTAAGCTTCTACAAAAACTTCCTAAAGTAATTAGTATAAATTCATCTGTCACTGTGAATTGTAAGCTTAGGTTTTTCAGGCTAACTCTTTTGTGTATAAAAATCTTTATTTTTCTGATCACTGTATACTTGGACCTCTAGATGTTATTAAAATCAGAAATTTAAAAATTATGTGTATTTTTCAAGGTTTCAGGGGAGCCTGGGGTTTTCCTGGTTTGGTATTTCCATATTTCACTAGAAAGATTTTTGATTGACATAAAAATAAGGACTGAAAAATGCACCAGTTCCTTGCTGAAGCACTGGGGCTCTGAAACATTAACAACAGCTTATCTTGAAACTTTGCTTGAGATGAAATTGTTATTTTCAAAATGAAGCCAGAAGAGTTTCAAACAGATTAGGAAAAAAGCCATATGAATAATACATAATATTTTCCAGGCAAGTGTCCCTTTATTTTTTAGTGTTAAATTTTCAGATAAGAAGTAAAATGTTTTCAGGTTATTGTTATAGAGCAACGGACTACAAATATATGTTTGGAGTTCTTTTGTCTGTTTGATTGTTTTCAATGTTAACGAATTTTCTGAAATTTCCCATGTTTTTTGTTACGTCTATTTTGCAGTGTTAGGCCTGGCATTGAGCAAGAAAAGGCTAATTTTATACACCAATTGGTCTAAACTGAACCTACAGGTAATATAGCTTGTATTTGAATTGTATAGTATTGTATTCTCAAAGAGCTCAAAAACCCCTAGAATCCAAGATTCTTTTACAAATTCAGTAATATCATAATATTGATAATTTGTAATATTCAAATTCTGGGCCTTGTAACTATTTTTTTCCCTTTTCTTTAAAAGACAAAAGTGAAATATGAAAAAAATGCATGGAAAACATTTTAAGTGTTGTATGATCTGGAGGTCCGAGTCCTACTGAACATTTCCGGGAGTTATTAAAAATTTTGCTATAAATCCCTGCTCTTCAGCACCAAAATGAAGTACCGTGTTTCAAGGTCTTCTCAAGCTTTTTATCTTCCCAAAATTCATTCACATAATTCAACAAAAGCCTTTCAAAAATTCTTCATTTGTACAATAGCTTTTCCAAGATGAATTAAATTGAAAATTCTGACTGAAAAAATAGATAGTACAGACACTCTACATTTAGGAGGTAAAAGACTGGTAAGATGTCTGAGTTATTTCCTATTTGTCTATATATTCTGTCTCAGTAAATAGGAAAAAAAAATATGGAAAATCAAAACAACAAAAATGTACTTCAATCTCTGAATTGCAGAGGTGTTGTAAAGAAAGCTAGGTGAAAACCTCTCACTCTTCCTGATAAAAAAAACTTTAGGAATTTACTTTCTTCCCAGGAGGGAAAGGCATAGCACTTAACACCATCACGTTTGAGCTAAAAGGAACTGACCACAATTAGATACGAGGAAGACCATTCTCAGAATTTTATGGCTAAGCATCTAATTTACCTTAAGCTGTGTAATAATAACTTCATTTTGCTAAACCCTCTTAATGTGCGTGTGTGTGAGAAAGAGACACCCATGCATCTGACTGCTGCAATACCATGATACCAGCAGTCAGGGCTCAGTTTCTGTTATTCAGTGAGAAGCAATCTGTCTCCTTTGTGTTTGCCTGTCAATTAATTTGCATGAATTTCCAGCTTTGATGGAACTTATTACTTACCACTTGAGTATCCAAGTTGATTTTCTCTTCATATTAGAATATTCAGTGAATTCCTTTTTGCTGGCTGTCAATCATACTTTATCTACAGATGAATAAAAGCAGCATTTTACATAACATGCAAAGCTTTTTTTTTTTTTTCCCCCATTCTAAATTCACGGAAGTACAAATAATGTATTTGACAAGAATCGTTCCTGCCATTAATGGTAACTAGTATCTCATACTACTCATTAAAATTTATAAGGTATCTTATACTTGCAAAAAACAAATTATTCTTTTTGTCACCACAGGAGATGAACAAACACAAGAGAATTTCAGCCATAAGCAGTTACAGCTAAGCATAAGCAACCACTTCCTCTAGGAATCTCTTGTTACACTTCATATCTTCACTGGAGTAAGGATGGTAACTGAAAGCTCCTGCTGAGAGTTCTGGGAGTAACGCAAGTACCCTGCTTTGAAAAACACACAGTTTGCAAATCACTCTGTAATAGAATTAATTTATTTTTAACTTCTATTATTGGACTAATAACTTTCACTATTGACTCTTACCACTGAGTAAAGATTACATGAATATTTGAACAAACCTTAATTAAAGGAGTTACAATTGACTCAATTCTTATCCTGCTCCTATTCCTTAACTTCTCAGTAACCTAATGAAGATCTGTTATCTTTATATAGTTTAGGTTTAAGTTCTTACTGAAATAATTTTGAGAACTTGTCTTTTAGGAATTTATAAAATAAATTTAATTGAATGAACTTACTTTTTCATTAACCATTTCAGTATATATAAATCGCTACTAAGCTGATATGTAAAGTCGTACAGATTATTATTTGTTATTAATTGTTTCCACAACAGGGAACAGAAGTGGGAGACAAAAGAAGAAGCAAACAAATAAAAATGGAAGTTGATTTGAAAATATATTTCTCTGGAAAATTAGAAAAAATGATATTTTGGATGGAGTGTTGGTTTGGGGTTTTAACATGAGTTTAAAACCTATATTATCTGATTGTAGGCAATTTCACACACAAAAAAAAAAAAAACAGAAAAAAATGTTTTGCTTAGAAAATTTTGGAATCTTTTTAGCCTTTATTTTTCAGTGCTCAGTGTCTTGGCCCTGAAATCTACATTTAACACTATTCATTCAAAAGCACGTATGTTGGTCTTATTTAGCTGACAAGAGTTCTGCCACGTCATCTGTCCTGTCTGGAAGAAGCTGCATAAACTGTGATTGCTTTTTCTTCTAAGAGAATAAGGGCATGCTAGGCAGATATCAGGACTATTTATGTTTCTACAACATAGCGTGCTGGTTTTGATGGGACAGAGGTAATTTTTTCCATAGTAACTAGTATGGGGCTATGTTTTGGATTTGTGCTGAAAACAGTGTTGATAACACAGGGATAATTTTGTTATTGCTGAGAAGCGCTTACCTCAAGGCCTTTTCTGCTTCCTACACCACCCCACCAGCAGATAGGCTGGGGATGCACAAGAAGTTAGGAGGAGGTACAGCTAGGACAGCTGACCCCAACTGACCAAAGGATTTCATAGCCTCTTTGGGAAACCTATTTCAGAGTTGAATGATCCTTGGATTAAGAAAGTGTTTTCTTGTGTTCAGATGGAGTTTGATGTGTTTTCATTTATGCCAATTGCATTCTGTCCTTTCGGTGGGAACTACCAAGAAGAACCTGTTCCCTCTACTTCATCCTCTTTCACGTGATATTTTTATACCTTGATGAGATCTGCCAAGTCTTTTCTGGTCTTAACAGTCCTGGGTGTCTCTGCCTCTACTTGTATGAAAGATATTCCAGTCCTTTAATCATCTTTGCTACACTAGACTTTCCTTGGTAAGTTCATATCTTTGTTTGTTTCTTTGCCTTCTATGTAATTTTTAGTTGTTAACTAAATGAAACTGTATTTTGGAAACAGTCAGGTTTAGAGAGAGTGGTATTGTATTTTTAGAGGAAACAGCATGGTTGGAGAGAAATGACCCACTCTCTGAAAAAAACAAACAAACAAACAACAAAAAACGAACAGCCAAACCAAACCAAAAACCAAACCAAAAACCAAACCAAAAACCAAACCAAAAACCAAACCAAAAACAACAAAAAACTACAATGATCAAATTCAACCTAAGTGAAGGTTAGGACGAACTGCTCTGCTTTAATGAGTTAATTGATTAATTAATTCAGCTGTCCTCTTTTCGGGTTATTTTAAGCACCTAATATCAGGAGTTCTGACTGTGATTTAGTATGGTTGTAGGGAGCTGCATTAGAAAGGATACTGAAACGATGTAAACTTCAGCTTGCCCAGTTCTGCTATAACATGAAGAGATTTTAGAACAATTGTTGATTTAGGGCTGGGCATTAAAACCTCTGTCTGTTTTAGTTTGGAAGGGTTTTATTTTTGAAATACCTGTTGTTTACCTACCCAATTTATTTATTTGAAGAGATGGAAGGAAAAAGGAGCTACTGGAACAGTCAATGGTATCTCATTTTAGCTGGTGAAGTATTATCAGGTCTCTGTGACCTTCTATTTAGAGCAAGGATTCAAATAATCATTTTAGCTTTTGCAGTTAGAGCCCAGAGCTCTGTACTCTAGCAATTTGGACGTAATGTGTATATTCTTATCTCTTGTATTCAATTAATTAAAAGTTCACATTGATGACTGCTTCATTGTATATGTCTATCTTTTCACTCTAGGTTCTTCTTTAGTCAAAAGAGCATACTTGGCTTTTCTAATACCTGGAAGGCAACCTGTCATAGTTTAGGTGAAGACAATAAAATATTATTTAAAAAAAAAAAAATTATATTAGTAAACTATGGCTTAACAGATCACTAGACATGGTATTTGTTTAAAATAGACCTGACGCTGCTGACATTCTTTGTTACATTTTGAGAATCCAGTTTCATTCTCATGTGTGTGATAATAAATTACAAAATTTGTAGATGTTTCCTGGAGCAGAATTTCACTTTTACAGATCATCTTAATGTTGATGGACCCACTGTGTGGTACAGAGTACTGGCAGGGTTTTATTTCTTAATTAATGCATTTATATTTCTTTATTAAATTATTAGCTTCTTGATTCTGTTATATTCTAATAGGTATCAATACTACCAATCTGTTATTGTATAATGATGACTACTATTATCTAATAATTATACAATCAGTATAGCATTAAACAGAACTACTATTTTGCTTTAATTTAAATATCAAATAGAAACAGATGTTAATTCCTTCACAATGATCCAGTCTCAGTCTGAATGCACATAAGCTTTTCTTATTGAAAGATGCGTTTAGTGTTGAATTCAAAATTGTCTGCCATATGACAAATGGAAATTCTTCAAATCAACAAGGACTAGACATGTTTTTTAGCTTCTATAATCTCACTTGAACAGATCATTTTATAAATTTGCATCAATGTGTCGACCACCTAGAGTGACATAAAACTGGACTTGATATGATATAATAAAAATCAGGATTGTTCTCTCTTCTGCTGCTTATTTTGAGCCTTTCTGATACCTTTAATATTTTACTTTATTTTTCTTTAATATTTTGAGGTTAGTTGCAGTCCACCTAAATCTTGCTGATGAACATTTACCTTAAAAATACTTCTGCTGGGTTGGTTGCTGTGCAGAATTCTCTAACTGTGGAAAACATTCATTGCAGACTGAATTTTCTGGCCACCCAGCTTATTTTGTCTGAATAGCAGAAAAGTTCTGGAAAACTGATGATTGCATGAAGTTCTCTGGAGATTCAGGTGAATACATTTAAATCAGCTAAGAAGTTAGAAAAGTTGGATTTGTTCATTATATTAATCCTGAATTATTACTGTGGCAGTGCTGTAACCCCTCTGCTTTCAATCAAAAATGTGAATTAAACCAAGAAATAGAAGCGTACACTTTAGATGCCACTTTATCTTTGAAAAGCTGAACTTTTATGTTACTCTGCTGAACATCCTTACAAATCAGCAAATTTTTATCCTATGATCTATCTCTTCTGTTGAAGCTGAGACATTACTAACGGCAGATTTGACTACAGTTTGAGAAGATGAGGACAGCCAACATGTTCTATACTCCCCACAGAGGAGATACCAAGTAGACTAGATAACTCCTTGTAGATTGTCTACAGTTTTGTTAAAATGTCAGAACCCAATGGCATTTCCTAGATGTGGTAATGTGCATTAGGAGTTCCTGGCTGAGAACTAGATGTTCACCATCCTCTTTTGCCTGGCTCCCCTTCCCTTCCTCTTTTCTCATTTCCTCCTGAGGTTTGACTTCCAGTAGCAATTAATGCAGGTGTGGAAACTGGAAGGGGGAAATGCAGCCCGGGCTTCTAGTCCCTGACCTGGGTAAAATGTCTCTCTCTCTGCAGACTTCCTTTTCTCTCTGCTGATTCTACAGTAAACTTGCATGCAGTCTTTAGTCAAATTCAATCTTTCGTATTCTGCAATGAAAAATCAGGTAAGCTGTCCAAGTAAGGCACCAGAATTCCATGTTAATCGATATTTTCTTACTAATTAAATGACTATACATCCAAATAAAAAGTGGCAAATATGATAAGAGAGAAACCCAATTCCGTCTGCAACCTTTGCATCACTTTTTAAAATATCTGTGAAGTTTGTGATTCAACGCATTTTCCTATCTGGCTCTAGACAACTGATTTGTCTGTCCTCAACTGTACAGTTCCTTCTACCATTGAAAAAATATAACATTAGTAAAGTTCTGATGCTTATTAGTTTTATTATCTTGCAATCATGTGGAATGTTTTGAAGTGGACAGGATTAAAATGGTATCAAATGTTCCTTGAAATTAGAATTGGTTACAACAATAAAAATACTCCATTGTCCTTCCTTCCCCTCCTCCCCTTAAAGTTTAAAGCTCTGTAAATTATATAGTATGTTTTTTCAGTGGCAGCCTCCATTAAACGACTCCAGCTTTCCACAGACAAATACTGTTAGAGATCATTTATACAAACTTTGCTGTGAGCCCTCATTGAACATGAAACAGAGGGTTTGAAGGAACTATAGTAGTTGCAAAAATACTCTTGGGACCAGAGATATGTAGAAAGCTCCTGCATACCTGGGGTTGGCTTTGCCATGTTCATGGAGACTGAATAGTTTCTAGTCGTAGTAATGGAGACTATGAATAGTTTCCAGTCATAGTAATAACCTAAGAAGAAGGCTCCTCCTGTGACTGGCTTCCTGTGGAAACTTTCTGCTGCAACAATAGATACACATTTAGCCACTAAGGTTTAATTCCAGATAAATCAAGTGTAGAAAGAAAACAGATTTAGTCATTCTCAACCAGTGGACTACTGGTGAATCCAATAGATGAAAAGTCAATGGCAGGTGTATCATCAAGTCTGAAGTCATAATGAATTCAATAGTACTTCCAGTTCAGAGGTAAAACATTCTATATGAAGTAGGCATACCTGAAAAGACTAAAGAAACAACTATTGTAAAGCACAGTATAGTAAAAGATTTACAGAAAGCTTAAGCTCTTCTACAGTCAGGTTTGGTTTATATAGGTTAGGACAGGGAAGGTGGCTGACATAATCTCAAAAAAATCCAAAGAATAATATAATATAAAATGTCCAAAATCTATTATACTCCATTTTGATGAATTAAATTGGTATGAAAAACGAAGTTGAAAGCTAAAGAAAAAGTGAGTTGCATAGTTAAATGTCAGTCCTCATATTCCACATTTGACCATAAAACATTTTGTACTACTCATAGTGGTAAAAATTTGAAGGAATAAGGCTTTTGACAGGCCTAGATGATTGGAAATTATGTAGACTGGCAAAGCAGAAGTGGAAGTGATTTTTTTTTTTTCATAGAAGTGCAGTAGGTAATAATGGTCTTGTGATGCATGAGTGTGTTATACTATTACATGACAGAATGATTTTGAGAGTAAACTTCTAACACCAAAGATAAGCTAAGAAATAAGGAAATGTACTTTAGCAATAAAGGAAGTTGGTGGAGTATATTTAAAGTCTTTGTGATTCTGATAACATTACATGCATAGAAGTGATATGAATGCAAACAAATTGTCATTTAGCTAATGTCATGGTTGAAACTCAGCTGGCAACTAGGACCATGCATTTGCTTGCTCACAAACTCTGCCCCAAATGGGTTGAGGAGAGAATCTGNTTCCTGAGCAGTGGCATTTACCCCCAGCCATATTCAGTTTATATACTGTGCATGATGTCACATGGTAAAGAATACTCCTTTGGCCAGCTTGAGTCAGCTGTCCTGGCTTTGCTCCCTTGCAGCTTCTTGTGCACCTGGTAGAGCATGGGAAGCCAAAAAGTCCTTGACTACCTGGCAACAAAAAAATACCAGTGTATTTTCAACATTCTTTTCATACTAAATCCAAAACACAGCTACTAGAAAGAAAATTAACTCTATCCCAACCGAAGCCAGGACAGCTAAAAACAGACAATGAACTAATAGCCTAAAAGTATTTTGATATATTCCTATGTATGTATATTTGAGAATTTTTTAAATCCTCAATTCATGTAAACAGACAAAATAATTAGCTCAATAAACAGTATGCAAGGAACTCTGAAACTCTGCTTTAATTTCTTCCTTCTGAGCAAAAACAAGCTTCTTAAACGATGTTGGACAAATAATTTTTTTTTCCATTCCAAAACTGTACATTTAGTAAGCTGACTATTTATACTCTTCAGAGATGTTTTCAGCATAAGCTTCTGTAAACTCTATTTCTCAGTTAAATTAACAAAAATTCACTCAACCATAGAATCATGAGTTGGAAGGGACCCACAAGGATCATTGAGTCCAACTCCTGTCCCTGCACAGGACAACCCCATAGTTCACACCATGTGTCTGAGGGCGTTGCCCAATTGCTTCTTGAATACTGCCAGGCTTGGGGCTGTGACACCTCCCTGGGGAGCTTGTTCCAGTGCTCCACTACGCTCTGAGTGTAGAACCTTTTCCTAATGTCCAACCTAAAGCTCCCCTGGCACATCTTCCTGTCATTCACTCGGGTTCTGTCACTGGTCACTAAAGAGAAGAGTTCGATGCCTACCCTTCCTCCTCGCCTTGTGAGGAAGCTGTAGACCGTGATGAGGTCTCCTCTTAGTCGACCAAATTCCTCTCTGGAGTTGACAGTATTATGCAAAATAAAATTGTATCAATATATTTAAATAAATTAGTATATTACATTGTGACCTAAATTTTTAAGCATCAATCTCCATTCACTTCAGAAGAGAGTTATTTTAAAATCAGGTTTACAGAGGAATCTAGTAGTCTCAAATGAGAAAAAAGTGCCATTGGACAGCTGTTTAGTGGACGATATGTAATGGGGACTATCTAGTTTCTCATTTAGGCACATACATAAAATTTCTCAGACCTTTAAAAACTGGTAAATGAAAGTAACCATTAAGGCATTTCTGAAAACAGTGAGAGTTTTTAATCTGACACAGTATTTTAATGGAAATCTTATAAGTAATAGGGTTGTCAACGTCATATTTTCTGTCCAATTATTTTACTTTTTAATAAAAAATACCCCAGAAATATAAATAAAAGGGAAAATATGAAGCTGTATTAAGTTTATCTCATGCATCTGAATTATAGATAGAAGACAGACACGTTAAAAAAAAAAANAAAAAAAAAAAAAAAAAAAGCCAAAAACCTAATATAACAGGAAGAGAGACAAGAGCAAATTTTAATCACAGGCTTTCCATTGAAAGACATATAGTTCACAGGACATTGATCAGAGGTGTATAGATCCTAGCTGATATATGCTTGCCAGAAGCTCAGAGCTGAGGATTCAAGTTCATTTGATGATTCAACAAACAGTATTAGTATCTTGCAGATAATTCTAGTTGAAACAGAAAGCCACTACAAATCTTCAAAGATAGTACTAATAGGTTGTCTTTTAACACTGAAGACTAAAAGAGAGTTCAGGAGTTTGGGACGTTTTGTAATCTAGAGATAACTTTACTCAGCAGACTGTAATAGAGAGAACTACAATAATCTGTTCTTGCAGATAATAAGATGGCAAATACATAAATAAAATGGACCAAAAAAAAAGATGAAATAAAATTGTAACGTGTATAGTAGCACTCACGAAATCTGGAATAGAAAGACTCAAAATCAAAGGCATTTATTGCAGAGAATCAAACTCATATGTTTCATATGCTGCTTTATTCTGTGTTATCCACTGAAAAATTTGGCACCAGACCTGACAGAATTTTTCAAGGTCTTCTTATGGAATATCTCAGAGATCTACTCTGACAGTAATGTATGAAACTAGTATTCTATCTGTGTATCACCCCAGGCAAAATCAGGGTTTGTCTTATGCTGATTATACAGTATTTAATAATAGATTGATACTTGCTTGGTTCTGAAACAACTCACTCATTCACAATGAAAATGAAACAGGAACAACTTGGATACTAATTAACCATTTCAGATTAAATCTCACCTTTCCAAAACTCTGAAAGATGCTGAATTATCTCTCTCACCTTTTCTAATCCAAAATTGCTTATGTGTCATTTTCTGGTATGGTACATTTGTTTGCCTTTTATTTCCTTTTAAATCCCATAGCCTAGGATAGCCAATGTGTCATATTTCTGGAATGATACGTGTGTTACCAGAAACCTAGAGAAATACGTTAATTTGAGTTCAACTTTATTTATTTATTACAAAATTTCCAATTTTGGTATTTTTTAAAAAATTCTTGGACTTTCTTTTCCTTGGATAAACATAACTGAGAAGAGTAAGGCTTGCTGAGGTTTCACTCACAGTTGATGTAACTGCTGTTTGCTGGATGGTGTGTGCTGTCACAAATAAGTTGAAGCAAAGTGGAATCTAAAAGGCCCTTGCTATGCAAAGAACAAGAAGGTGATAGACTTCTTTAACTTTTTTTTTTCTTTTGTTGTCATTCTAGGACAATCTTACTTCTCTTTGCTAAACATTTGCTGACTCTGCTGCTGGACTCTTGCTAGAGTCTCTCACCTGCCACAAAGCTGTAAAGAACTGAGAGACAGGAAAGAATCACATCTCTTTCTCGTCAGTCCTGTTGGCCTAAACAGAGAGGAAAAGTGATTATTACCATATGTGGAAGTAGTACAGAAAGAATACACTAACAGGACACCCTTGCTCATCAAAAAATAGGGAACTTTGATGCTCTCCAAAACCTCAAAACCAAACTAAATTCACACTACCATTAAACTTTCAGCTTGTAACCATAAAAAAAAAAGAGAAAGCCATAGCTGATACCTTTGCCCTGAATACATTCCCTGCTCTGCAGAATAGGAATAAGGTCAACTGTGTCTCCAATATTGAGGTTACACCAGAGTTTGTGAATGTGATAGTGAGTCCTCTTCTTATCTGGGCATGTCCTAGGTTAAGAAGGCCATTCCTGGGTATAAATTGGAAAGTTTTCTGGAAAAACTCTTCAATAACGGCTCCAAAGTTCCCAAATGATTTGAGAAGAGCAGAAGATAGGGTGCACGATATTATTTTCAGTGTCTTTTATTAATGTTAGTATTTATAAACGTGTTGAGATATGTTATGGATAAAGGTCTTAGTCCGGGATCAAACATGCATTTCAAGGTCCAAGAGCCCTAAGTGGTCTGCATTCAAGTCTATTTCAGCTTTCTACTCATTCACGTTTTGCTTCTCTTCCTTTCTCATGACAGATTTCTCTCTTGCTTTTTTGAAGGCGGAGGGATGCACTCTTCACTGAGCTCAACAGTGCCAACAATGGTTATGTCATTCTTGGAATAAGGAAAAATGATACCAGCAAATATGAGGGCAGAAGTAGGTGTTCAGGCAGGACCTAAGAAAAAGAGGACAGAACATAAACAACTTCAACCAATGCTACAAGAATCTAGCATTTCTCCAAATCAGACCTCAAGTCCAATTTCAAGTTAATTTTCCAGAATATGTGGTATACACTTCTTTTTTTTCTTTTCTTTTTAATGTGTGATATTTTTCTTGCAGTAGAGAGGAAGCAAAAGTAGAATTGACATTCTTCAGGGCAGCTTTAAATAGGGTAACTCAGGAGACATTTCTGTCTGCTCCGACAGATCCCTGCTTCAGGCAATACAAGCCTTTAACATTCTCCCTCTTCTTAAAAGAGAGGTTGTCCCACATACAATAACCTTGCTCAGTATGCGGATTTAATGCATTTTAATATTTATGCCATAATGAAATGGTCTTTTACGAAGAAAATAAGACTATGTACTTAATTGTTTTCTGCACTTTAGGATACTGAAGAAATGGAAAAGTATTTATGGAACAGTTATTGGTATCACAAAAACATTTGGAAATGTATCCTAAGGACTTTAAAAGTTAGTTTCTGTTGTTTTCAGAATAATATTTACAGAATTTGGTGATCATGTATAAATGCTTACTAAAGGAAACAAAATAGGAGATTCAACATTCTAACAGAAAGATACAAGAAGATTCAATAGATAGAAACTGAAGCAGGAAAGTTTAAACTATTAAAAAAATCACAATCTTGCAGGGAGAGTAAATAATAATTGAAGCAATAAAGATAATAGCGAGCTTTTTCAAAATGTAACCTAGCATTTTCAAGGTTCCAGGGTGATGAAGTATGTTAGTCTATGCCTTACAAACACATCTCAGATTTATCGGAGATTTCTGATACATCAATGCTATAATAAAAAATGTGTTAAATTACATAAAAATAAAGCAAGATCCTGTTCTTTTACTCATCAGTGGATCCACAGCTGCTTCATACCTTTAAATATATTTTTGCATTACTTTTTTGCTGAGGCTAGGACTGTGTGTACCAACAAATTACAATAGCAGCACTATGCAAGAAGAGATTACTTCTCATTCTAATTTAGGAATTACAAAGCAGTATTAGATGAAAATTGTAGAAAGTTGACAAATCATAATGCATATGAGACACTTTAATATTGAGTGTACAAAATTTCATTTGAACTATTTTCTTAACATAAAAGCTCACTATTATTTCAAACATCTTCTCTTGCTGAGTGCACCAGAGTAGGACAAACAAGCAGCAAAGAGGTATTAATCCACAAAGCCAAAGCCACAGCCAAACCAAACAAAAACAAATAAAAAAATAAGAACACCCCATAAACCACCCAAACAAGTAAATACATACTTTTCCCCAGTGTTTTGTAGACCACAGTCAGAGGAACTCTGCCGAGGACTCTGGTGTTGCAGGAAAATGTATTACAGCACTTCCATTCTTCTGTCTTTGGTCAGTGCCTGGTGGTCAGAGAAAAGCAGGATGAGATTGCTGCCATTTATTGCCTAAATACAGGGATACTGGCAGCTTTGTAACATGGATAAATGTTTTTAATTGTAGTATCTCTTTCTGGCTATTTGTGCAATCTCTCTGCACACATTCTCTTATAGAAGGCAGTGTTGTATCAAAAATGTATTTCTGGTCTTATTATAGAGTACTGTGACTTGAGTTGTTTGCTAACCTTATATCTTGTCTGCTCTGCACCTTTATTCTTTTATGAATGTCTATTGCCTTCCATGAATTCCAGTCCAATATCTGTCCTACCTTTCAGTCTTTGTCAAAAGTAATACTGTTTCAAATATTTTATTACCAGATTTTTTTTTAAATACGTGCAATTGACTTCACAAAGGAATGTTTTCCTTTGTTACCAGAGATGCGGCGTTATTTGAAACGGATATTGCCCTGTTTCACCTCACGTTAAGGACAATATACTGGCCTTGGTTGTTTTTAAGGAAGAGCTTTGCATTTGGATCATTACCTGATCTCTTTTTTAACTTTAATAATATTTGCAAAGAATCATCCACATTACAGTGTTGACAACTCTGATGTACTAAATTTATGAACATGAACCAATATCAATTGCATGTTTCATTACAGATAGATACAGATAAATGTAGTATTCTCATAATAGTAGGGAAGATGAGTTGAATGTACTCTTTGGTTAGTTTGACTGAAAGTGCATCTTTCTTTCTTTCTTTCTTTCTTTCTTTCTTTCTTTCTTTCTTTCTTCTTTCTTTCTTTCTTTCTCCTTCCTTCCTTCCTTCCTTCCTTCCTTCCTTCCTTCCTTCCTTCCTTCCTTCCTTCCTTCCTTCCTTCCCTTCTTTCTCTCTTGCTCTTGCTCTCTTTCTCTCTCTTTTTCTCTCTTTTGAATTTTTTCTTTTTCACAGCTAGCAGAGTTGTTTGGATCTAGTTTGAGAATAATAACACCCTGGGACAGAGTTAATGTTTTTCTTCAAGTAACTTTCCGGTGTCTTTTGAATTGGAACAAACAGACTGTAAGAGCTTTCTGTTATCTTGGTTGTTTGAGAGCCGAGGTCTCTCAGAGCTCTCTGCCCACAGGCGTGAAGCAGCTGGGAAGGGAGGCATACACGGGGCAGAGCCTGCCTGACTTCCACACTGATCAATAAGAATACTCCATGCCATTAGCATCCTGCTTCATATTTAAGGAGAGTCAGATTTTCTGGCTAGTGAGACAGAGACCTGTTCTGGTTCTACCCTGTTCCAGTGGAGTTCCATTCAGGAGTTTCTTTTAGTTTGGCCTTTTGCCATCCTGCTGTTTTGCAGTGGCCCCTGGGCCTTTCTGCCTTCTTCTCCCTTTTCCCAAGACCATCTGTTTGGGACCAGGGTGCTCTCTCTCTTCCCAGGACTGGCTGCTCGGTGAGAATGGAGTTTGTGATGAATTACATGCAGTATCACTTATTTTATATTGTATTTTCCTACTTATATAAGTAGTAGTAATGGTATTAATAGATTAATATTACTTTGTTATTTTATTAAACTGTGTTTATCTCAATCTATGAGTTTCTCTCTTTCTTTTAATTCTCTCCTCTATTTGGGGTCGGGATGGGGGGTGAGTGAGCAGGCAGCTACCATGGTTTTGAATTGCCGGTTCAGGGTAACTGCGACAACTCTATAGGTTAAAAAGTAAACCAAAAACACCCCAAAAACACACAACACATTTACTTATTATTATGATTTCCTATGTAAATGTCACCAAATCTACACAGCAGCATGGGGACTTCAGAGCTGAAAAAGTTTGTGTTAAATGTTATTTGTCACAGAAAACAAAGAAAAAATAAATCATAATGCATATAGGTGCTGATATGTGGCCTGAGGGGGCATAAAGTCTGTTTTAAGATCTCTTCCCCATAGACAAATTTGGTTAAATCCATCTGGCAGCTTCCAAAGG
This sequence comes from Pampusana beccarii, assembly GCA_013399365.1. Classification (NCBI taxonomy): domain Eukaryota; kingdom Metazoa; phylum Chordata; class Aves; order Columbiformes; family Columbidae; genus Pampusana; species Pampusana beccarii. The sequence continues at coordinate 440,339 of VWYH01003318.1, read as the reverse complement.
TATCATAGCTGTGTGAAGTACAAAAATACACTGTAAGATTAAATTAAGATATTAGTCTTGTCGGTTAAAAACTGGTGATAAATAATTAAATTATGTGGAATATTGACTAAAATACTTTGTCAATCCACTCATTTTCTTTGCTAGACTTATCTTGAAACCAGAAAACTAAACTATTTAATTGCAGGCTGTATGTGAAATCTGGATTAAATGGCCTTAAATTACAGAATGGCACCATATACGTTAAAATACTAAGCCTGTTTAAGTGGAACTGACTCATTAAGTCATAACCATGCATTAGAATCCAGTTTTGAGTGTATGCACCCTTTTTTTTTTTCTTGTTAATAATCCGTGGATCTTTTTCCCTTTGCAGTGCTTGCTTAAAAATCTGCAGTTGTTTCCTGTTCAAACTAGAGATCGATAATCTTTTTCAGTTTTATAGTATTCAAACAGAAGAGGACAGAGAAATCTCCAAAGAACCTCTTAACACATTATGATTTCCTTTGGAAAGTAATTATTTTGTCCTTAGAGCTTTTAGTATAGTCTGATTCTTCCCCTACTATACTGTAATTCAATGTTTCTGTATATGTCATAAAACCATACTGGTCAATCGTCACAATATTAAAAATATTTACTGTTTGAGGCAGACCATGATATATCTCTAGTCTAAAAGTTTGTAGCTGGTTATAATATGTATATGATGATATATATGTCGGTCATATTTTCAATTATTTATGAATTTTCATTAGCACATTTAAGAGCCTTCAAAGACCCAGAAATTAAGCAAGTAATATTAATCATATTTTAAAATTGTTTGGAAGCACTCCAGCTTCAGGGGTGGAGTAGCTCCCAGCTCTGCGTTAAGTGAGACCTCATCGTCCCAGTTGCCCTCCATATTTTGGTTTCCATAGGGCAATTCTATTGGAAATAATCTCAAATGCATTGAAAAGCACAATAGCTATAAACTATCGCACTAATGTCTCTCAATAAACATCACCCAAAATACCTAAACTAGGGAGTAGGAAGTAGAAAATGGGAGCTAAGCTATGAAGGCAATCATTGATAAGAGATGGGTAATTTAGAGCTTAAGTAATGCTTAACACTTCTGATTCACTGTCTGAAGGTGTCTTTCTTTCCATTAACACTATAGCATGTTTAATCTAAATTAGTTCCTAAATTAGCTAATTTAGGCTAATTTAGACTCCTAAACTAGCTGATCAAAGCAAGCTCATGAATCATAAACATACCATGGCATGGTGGTTTTCTGAAACATGTAAAAATTTGGGCAAATATCCATAAATGAAACGGTGAAAGGATAATCAATGACAACTGAGCCTGGCTCTTTATGTCTTCACTATTTCAGGAAAGATTAGAATAATTGAGAATAAAGTGATTTTCAGGTAGGTAATTGCTTCTCTAGTCACTTTTTAAACAGTATTAACATGTATATTTTGTATGCTAAACCTCATGAAAAGGTGAGTATTGAAATCTCATTTTTAACTGCAAAGGAGCACAATATGAAAGCATTTCTGTTACTTTAAAATAATGAGTATGTGATATTTCATTCATAACTCTAAACTTTTATTATGTTTTTCTAAATTTGGGGATTTTACACAGATTTGTTTCTTCAAATTAATTGGATATCACACCTCACTGTGCTGCATTTCTAAACAAAAAATTCCACAAAGCCATCAAACAAAAAGAGAGGAAATGGAATGAGAGGGGGGNAAAAAAAAAAAAAAAAGAAAGAAAAAAAACGCAAGCAGGTATATTAAATGGTTTTAATATTTATAGTCAATAAAGAATAACATAGTTAAATTTGTGGTAAGAAGTCATAAACTTTTGAATCATAATTTAAATTTCAGAGAAAATGTATGATATAATTAATGATTTTAGTTTAGTTTCTCATTAAATATATCATAAACTGAAGCATACATTCAGCTTAAGACTGAATGGGCAAAACTTCGAATTGTGTAAATGCCAGGGGTCAGCAGACTGCAGTGGAAGAATGGTAATGTATCCTAGGCAATGTTCTGTCTCCAAATATCTATACTAGTTCTGTGAGACTTGTTGAAAGCTGTTGTCACCATCTACCAAACGGCTCATGGTATTTTGCATGGGAGGAGTGCAGAGATCTAGAACTCAACTTCTTTAACCTTTTAATCTTGATGAGAACACAAAAGACTGAGGCGATAATATCCTCACAGCATCAGTGTAAGGTACCACATAATCAGTCCTCTCATTGAGATCATATGATATCCAGTGTATAAATATTATTGCTGATATAACTTCAGTGTAAATCTTCAGCTCTTTTTGCTTACCTAGTGAATGCAACTCCTATGCTGTCCACAGGAAAGACTAAAAGTGTTATTTTATGTAAAAACAATAAATCATTTCTTGATCTGATTGTGATATGCGATTAAAAGTAGATTTTATACAACTGGCAATGACCAGCTCAGTGATTGGACTGAGAAGAACCTCCAAAGTACTTCCCGAAGCCAAACTTGCACCAAAAAAAGATCACGGTCACTGTTTTGTGGTCTGCTGCTGGTCTGATCCACTACAGCTTTCCTAATCCTGGCAAAACCAATTCATCTGAGAACTATGCTCAGCAAATCAATGAGATGCACTGAAAACTGCAGTGGCTGCAGCCAACTTTGGTCAACAGAAAGGGCCCAATTCTTCTCCATGAAAATGCCCGACTGCACATTGCACAACCAAAGCTTCAAAAGTTGAACAAACTGGGCTACAAAGTTTTGCCTCATCTGCCATATTCACCTGACCTCTCACCAACTGACTACTACTTCCTCAAGCATCTGGACAACTTTTTGCAGGGAAAACACTTCCAAAACCAGCAGGATGCAGAAAATGCTTTCCAAGAGTTCATCAAATCCTGAAGCATGGATTTTTACACTACAGGAATAAACAAGCTTATTTCTCATTGGCAAGAATGTGTTGATTGTGATGGTTCCTATTTTGATTAATAAAGATGTTTTTGAACCTAGTTATATAGATTTAAAATTCACAGTCTGAAACTGCAATTACTTTCGCACCGATCTTATAATTAAAAACAACAACAAAACCAAAACAAAACAAATAAACCCACACAGATCATCTTTTCTCTGTTTCATGTTATGTAGCAGGAGCCTATACTTTTACAGAGTTCAACAAATATTTTTGTCTGCTTAGATAGGTTTTCACCTTGGAGCCTTATGTCCAAAATATTCTGTCTAGGGATGAGCAGGAAGTTGCTAAGAATGTTTTACAATTTAGAAATCCTCTTCTTCTTTGTTTCTAGCCACCTCACCCTCTACTGTATTGTTTTGAAACCTAGATCTGTATCATTGACAACCAGAACTCATCTTTGCCTTTCTGTGCTGTCTTTCCTCATGAGTATTAATTACTGACACTTTCACCTTGGCAGTCAGTTTAAAAGCCTGTTTCATTCACACAGGTCTTACCTAGTTCATGTCTTTTCCATAATATGGTCTGTTCACATACTTAAACAGGATATCCTAAAACAATCTATAATATTAGCTTTACTCTGCCTACTCTCTCTTCTCTTGCTTTAACTCACCCTCTTTGCCCGTGGGATTGCCTTCCATACAGAGGTCACAGCTCTAACAGCTTATGCTGGAGGCCAGCTTCGGGCTGTGCAGCTGGTTTTGCATCTCCCTTCACATTACCTGAGGGCACAGTAACATAAATACAACAAACGTTTTTCAGCATTCAGTGGAGCCATCAGCATATTTTTGTTATGCTTCAGAAAAAGCATATCCTACTGTTACAATGAGTATTGTAGTCTAGCTTGGTGAGTTTATAAATGTGATTATCTTTTAAGTGGAGGGCCATCTACCACCCAGTAATGTGTTGAAATACTCCCTACAGGTATAACATAGTAGGACCATTGCAGAATTTGTCTTGTTTATGTAACCTCCAGTTCTTCTGTCACATTGAAAAGATGATGGTGCTTTGTTTTGATAAAGAGGTTGAAAATTTGAGCCAAGCCAAACTCCTTCAATGGACTATGATCAAAATTATGATAGCCACAGAAATGTTCAGAATTCCCTGATAGTTCAGCACATATGCCAGCTTTGGAGACAAAGTTCTGTGCTAGCATATTTCAACCCTGAGCATAAATTTTGTTACAAAACATTATTGTCTGAAAGTTAATCTTCATTTCATGTTGTCTTATCTGCCAATGAAGGTTGTTCAGAGATTTACTTAGTTTTAACTGAAAAGAAAGAAGGAAATAATTTTTACTCACTGTTACCCAATTCACAAAGCATTTAGAAAGGATTTGTTGATTGAGATCATATTTTTAGATGTTTTTCTACCTTTTATATTCTGTCTCAGCGCACAAACACCAATCATGGAATTAAAAAAAACCCTGCAGTCAAGGTTGAAAAGGCATTGTTTGCAGTGTTTGTGAGACATTAGCATCTCTCAAGAGCCCAATAATCTCTAATGAGACCCGAAACTCATAAAGAGATAGTACTGTAGCAAATTCATAACTGTAAGAATTCACTTGCTTAAAAGGAAAGCATGGACATTGCAGATCAATAGAACAACAATAATCTCCAGCTAAGCTTACAATGAATCACTCAATAGCATTCACTGGTGATTTGCATGTCAGCTCACAGAGAAATAATTTGGAAATTTTCTATGTGGGAATTAATAATATTCTTATCAGATACAATTCTAAAGCTTTTTCTCTTGTTCACTAGTAACTTGCAAATTATAGGCAAGTTTGTTAAATTAATAAAAAAAGGCTGTCTTTTAAGAAAGAAAAGTCACACAAGTTTTACATCAGCTTTTTCATGTTTATTACTTTTACTGCAATGTTTACGTTTATAACCAAAATAACACAATTATAGTTATTAAAACATTGTGGATTTGCAAAGCATTACTATATAATTGCATCCCTAGATGTGTAAGGTTGAGCTAGCCTTAGGATGACTTCATAGATATAGATACTTTGATAGGACAGTTGTGCTTCTCTGTTTTATATAACTCTTTTAACAGGAGATGATTTACACCTGAGTGACTCCTCTTTCATTTGAAAACAAAAGGATCTCAGATGTAGTAGTTCAGATCTAGAATTTAAGATGGGATTTGATTCCCAAAGTGTAGGTATCTCATGATTTTTATTGGTCCTTTTGGCATCTGTGACACCCACAGAGCACTGACAGGTAAGATGAAGGACCCGTGTAATGTCTGCATTCATTTAGAGAGAGAGGTTAAAGCCAAAATTAATATCTTTTGGCTTCTGTGAAGACATCATATGCTTTGTTACAGCCCTTTTTGGGTTAGTTTGTTGAGGAATCTTTAGGCAATCACAAAGAGATATGAGCAAGTAGGATGCGCACAACTTGCAAGTACAAAGCAATTATTCATTAGTTACTGCAGAAAAAAGATATCAAGGATTTAGTGAGTCTTCAGACTGAGCACCAGTGTGCTGACCACTTCAGTGAGGTGCCCCAAGAGCCTATCTAGTTATGAGTTAGAATAATGGCAAGATACATGTATCTAGTTCTGAGTTAGACTGAATTATCTTATTTAGAATTAGAATGTTTTAAATACATCCAGGATAAAATTGTGTGTTTTTTTTCTTGCAGTCTATAGGCAACACATAGCATGTTCTCTATGCTGGAGACTGTAGGGGAAATCTCACAGTTCCTAAAATAACCATATCCAGGCTGTTGGATCCCACATAAAAAGAACTGTTCCCTGAAAACGTTCTATTACTTTCTATTGTCTATAAATGCCAATCAACATGACTGGTTGCATTGTTCACATATAAATACAGCAGAACAAAGTCCCCTCAGAATTTCCAAGTACAGAGTTACGTGCACATATCAGGTTATAAAATATGAAGACTTGGACATTCATTTTGTCATTAGTCTGAAAAAGCATGTAAAAATGAAGACTAAATGTAACGCAGCTGTCACAGACATTGAACTTCTTATTGTCATAATTTTAAAAAATGCATGAAAGAAACAGAAGGTGAACAACTGGAAAATCACATTTACTTAGTGTGTTAATAAAAGTAGCACCTAAAGGAAAAGTCTCTGAAGTAAAGTGTTATAACCCATTATTATTTTTCTTGTTCCGGGTTCTTAAAGCTAGATCCACAGCAAAGGATCACTGACTTTGTGCCCTGTATAGCCTTTTAGAGGTTCAGTAACCATGTAGTGCTATGTACCTGCCACTAAGAACTTAATCCACAATGTAACTGTAGAAAACTGTGTTTGCCTGCTGCTAATCCTGGAGGTAGGTAAAATGCTTAGATTTCTTCCAGTAAAATGCCTCAAAGCCTATATATTTGTTCCTGTTCATACTGAAAACTGCCAGGGTCCAAGAAGGTTGTCTCTCTCATGTCAAAACTTGTACATGATGACTACAAGTCCAGAACAAAAACTTTCTATCTGTCTCTGCTAGTCAAAGGTCTAAGCAGCTTTAGGTCTGACAAACTAATACTTGTGAAATAAATGAAACAGAAAATCAGCCTAACTGAATCTGATGCCACGTCTCACGTTTTTCCTGAGTGAATGTTCTCCATCCTTAATATGTCAAATAGGGGCACTTCTTGGGAAGGATCACAATGAAATAATTCTGCACAAAACAGTTGAATCTAAGATAAATTATTGAAGTGCCTCTGAAACAGTTAGGATATTTGGTTGTAAGAGTAAACCACAGCACTGAAACCTGTGTCTCATATTTTTGGAAGATTTTCCTTGCCATTTGGCAATATAGTTGTGTTTATGACACTTCACACCCACTTTCTGAATTATTAATTATTTTTTTATTTGGAGAGTGAACATCAGAGTCTGTCATTAGAATATTCATGTGATAGTGGGAAGTTTTGAATAGAAGGATTTAAGTCAATCTTTTTAGTGGAAATAAGGTGTTTAGATTTCCATAGTTAGAAGCAGCACCTGTAGCTGGGTATTTCATTGCCTGAGGAAGCGCTGTAGCCACAGAGATGTTACACAGCGTTGCTTTTCTGGGCTAATTTAGCAATAGTTCACAAAAAAAGAAATTTAACTAAAATTCAAGCAAAGGGAGAAAGTATGGTACCTTTCTAGAAGTCACAATCAGGCATATAAATAATGAAATATATTGGGTTTATATCCCAGCTTTATAGTATTTACTATTGGGTAGTTTTGATGGTTTTTCTCTAACACATTGCAGGTTGTGAATCTTATTTTGAAATGTCATACTTCCCTGCTCATTCAAAATTATGTTTTTTAATTCTAGACTGTGATGTTGTCCTGAAAATTGGTAACTCAAATAAGTAAGTCATTGTGAGGATTAAGCTGTTAAATGTAGAAGATTGCAAGAAAAAATGTCGTTAGTATGCATAAGTATATAACATAGTTCATTGATTTGTTAATTATGCATTTTGCTGTTCAGTATTGTAAATGTTTTTCCCTAGTTTTAGAACACATTGTTTGTGTACATATTCAGCATTAGTTAGGACATTAGAGTTTACTGGGATGGGAGTGCTTAGAAGACTGATAAAACAGTCCAGTGTTAAATTTGAAGAGGCATATTAGTAAATTTACAGAACACTTTATGATACATTTGGTATTTCCTATTCAAATTCTTGCTTGACAGTTTCCAGCTTTGAATTTGTGAAGAAATTGAAACTTTCTCAGTTGTTTTTTCATCTTTTTTTTTTTTTTCCCCCCTCTGGCTCTCTACTGGATGTAATTATTATTTTCCAGTGGAAACATGTATAAAGCCATATTCATTTTCATTTTAATGATTCAAAAATTTTAATTTTAATCATAGAAAGTTTCTTAGTCACTTCCACACTGAAAAAAAGCTAACCTGTTTTATGAAACTGGGGGAATGCTTTCACATAGGAGGATGTCTTCTGAGGATAACAGGCCTTGGTTTTAAAGTTAAGTAGTCAAGTGATAGAAGTTGTAGTGGTTGGTATCTTTGATTGATGGATTGATTTGGTTTTGTTTTAGCTGATTGCAGAACACATTTCTAAGGGAACTACTGAAAAAGCCAAAACTAGGCTACAGCCAGCAGAGCCAGTGCTGAAGACATGGCCATTGATGATCCCACAAATACCTGTTCATATCTAGCTCAAACCATTTGACACATCGGCTGGAAAAAAAACAATGGAGATGCTTGGGACTCTTTTATCTAAGGACTAGCCATAAGAAGACTTCTAAGATGTGGTCATGAGGACATGCCAGTGAGGAAGGGCCCTGGAAGCTGAATTTGCCTGGCCTGTAGAAAGAACACTAAGGGGAGATCTAAGTGCTGTCTTTAGCTACCGAATGTGGCAGTTATACAAAAAATGAGCGTCATATCCTCAGAGATCTACAACAAAAGGATAAAAAGCACCTGGAAAGAGTTACTGCAAGTAAAGTTTTGATGAAAGGTAGGGAAAAAAAACAATTTTTTAAGCGTGGCTCTCTACTGGAACAGTAAATGTCCAGAGAGGTTGTTAGACTTGCATTCCTGGAGACATTCAAAGCTTGACTAGACCACACTCTGAATAACCTGCTCTAACTCAGAAATTATCCTTGCTTTGGGCAAGGGGTTAAATTAAAAGAGCTCTATGGGTCATTTCAAACATAAACTATTTTATTATCTTTGATCTTCAGACAGCTTACAACATTCATTTTTTTTTCCCTTTGAGGACTGTTGGCCATAAGACAAATTGTGCCATCACTGCAGGAGACAAATTGTCTGCAACAGAGCAAACACAATGCTTCTCAGCAATGTAAGAGGAAAACAAACAAACAAACCACAAAAAACCCCAACACCTACATATATCAGTGGGTGTCTCAAGGAAGGAAGAGTAGGATCAGTCTTGTTATGGGGATGACAAATCTAAAATTCAGAAAATTAAGAAAAAATAATGGGGTAGATACCAGAATTTGGCAACTCTTGCTGTCTTTCTCCGCGCCTTTCTTTCTCAGCATTACCTACTGTCACAGGCACTCTCACCATGGTTTGTGTCGGTAGCAGCAAACCAAGCTTTTCAAAGCTCTGCTGTTGACAATGTAGATTGGGCCATTAGTCCCTATCTGATGGGCCTCCTTAGGCAACAGTCTATTTTGCGTATGCCTAGAACTGCTTATTTGCTTTCCTTTTTGATGACCCAGGTCTTAAATCATGCACTAGAGACTAACTTAATGAAGTTTTTTTCCATGGGTTTATTTTATGAAACTGAAAATCTGAATTTGAGGGTCAGTAAAAATACTTTGCAAACAAACTAGGCTTATATAATATTTTCATGTATTTGTATGGTATTGTTTTCTTAAAATACTGAAATACTTATCCACCAATATAAAAACTCATTCTTTCTTTTAAAATACTGGAGTTTGATGTGGCAGTTAAGAAAATGACAAAACTTTAGAACTAAAATTTCATTTTATTTGCTATACAAAGAAAATATGTAGAAAAAATCCAGTATTTGAATACTTTTGTGCATAAATTGTGCTAATTTACTATGACATTAATTTTTCAAGTTTAACAGTAATACTTGTAGTAGACCCACTCCATCGTCTTTCTGACTGAGGCTAAAAATTTGAACGAAATGACCAGGATTCATCATTGTGGACTTCATGCATAGCTCAGGCAATTCCTTTAATACTACCTACTTGATTATGAAATAAGGCTAAACCTCATTTCAGTAGTGGAAGAGAGACTTAATTTTTTCATAGCTGGAAGATTTATTAAGCTTCTGTGGTGTAAATTAAAACTGAAGTGTGTATTGCTTACAGAGACCTGCAGTACTGAAAATTTCTATTTGCCTAGGAATAGCAACTTTTCTCCATATTTCNTTTTGTTTTGTTTTTTCCCTGGAATGGTAGCAACTGGTTTGTGTTGACAGTGTCGTTTTTTTGGTGGGTTGGTTTTATTTATTTTTTAAATTACTTTTATAGCTTTTCTACTATTCCTTTGAAAAGGGAGCCAACAAATAAGTTTATAAATTTGACGAGGGCTTTAATAATATTTTTTAGTTGTCTCTCCAGCACTATGTAATTGTCCTTACTAAAATACTACCTAGTAACCAGAGATTTTTAGAATTATATATTGGTTTGTCTTTAAAAGATGCAAGACTGAATTACATAAAATTGTATTTGCTGGGAACTTCTAAAATTTAAACCAAGCTTGATAAGAAAGAAGCGTAAATATGAATAATGCAACCTAGGTCCAGTCTACTACAACTAATACCATACTTAATTGACATAAATCATTTAAGTGTAGACAATAAATTAGCAAATCCAGATCTAGGAAAAGGATGGATATTGCTTTCGACCATGTCTTCTCTAAAAAATTCATTGTCATACTTGCAAAATCAATTGAAGAAAGGGGAAGATACAGAAATAAAACCCAAGGTCTCTAATGTGCTAACTCTGCGTATCCAAAAGATTTTAGAAACACTTGTCTCCATTCCAATCTTTGAGAAATGAAACTTGAGATCCTGTAAATTGAAACAAAGCAGGAAAGCTTAAAAGCAATGCACCATTTTACTCAGTGGCCTTGGAATAATGAAAGGTTGAGACCAGTGATCATCTGTCTCCATAATTTCAGTCACAATTGGCAAACACAATTTAGAAACTGCCAGGAAGTGAAATTGATCTCACTCCCTGAGAAAGGAGTATCCGTCTCTTACAATTTCTTTACCCCACTACAACAACAATGAAATTCAACCACATTTATGGCTATCGTTATGAAGTCTTTACCATTTGAATGTTAACGCACTTATACATGACTTTCATCTACCCTAAACCAAAGATTAAAAAGTATGAAATGTAGCTAAGAGAAACACCACAAGGATGGCATGCAGTTGTCTTTGATGCTATAATTGATAAAAGCTTGTGTGTATCAATACAGAACAGTTTCAATGACATTGAATACCTGGTTTCTAGGAATATTTAAACATTTTTAGCACTAAACGATGTTGGGGTTTTTTTTGCTACCAGCGTGATAAGACTGAACCAGGGACAAGAAGTGTGCATTCTGTTGGAAAACAAGAAGCTTTTGAAAAACATTTGTTTATTTTCAAATAAAATAATTGAAAGAAAATTGTCAATGGATTGATTTTCTTGCTAAAAAGTAAGATTTTCATTAATATTAATGAAATTAAAGAGGAAAAATATAAAACTATAGAGTCCTATGAACATACTACTAAGAAAGATCATCATTTCAATTATTTTAAGTCACTTGTTATTATAACACATTGTTTTCTACTGTTGAGCATTGCAGACCATTTATTTTCATAAGCTACAATTTTCAGTGTCTAATGTCTGCCTAAAGCTCAAATTGTAACAGCAAATTTTAACTGAGATTTTCAAATCAGGATAAAATTTTTTTTTACAAACGAAAAAAGCTGGAGAAGGTATGGGTAGCATTAACACTGAGAACATGTTTAGGAGTGTGGTTGGTGGAAAACATTCCGGGGGCAAAGCAAAGACAAGGCTTCATCCTTGCCTCAGCATTCTCACGTAACACAGAGGGCTGGGTAGGCTGACAGAGCTCTCAGGCAAAAGGCCAAAGGCACTCTCTGCATTAAACAGAAGCTGACTACATGTGCTGGGTCAATCTTGGCTGGCCATCAGGTGCTCACCATGCAACTCTATCACTCTCTTCCCCAGCAGGCCAGGGTGAGAAAAAAAGATTAAAAACTCATGGGTTCACATAAAGACAATTAAATAAAGGAAAAACAAGAAGAAAAGGAAAACACATAATGATTTATTATTTACTTCCCATAGCAGCTAATGTCCAGCCACTTCCTGGGAAATGGAGCCTCAGTACACAGTGTTTATTTCTTAAGACAAATACCTTAAAAAAGAATGTCCTCTCCCCTCCTCCTTTCTCTTAAATTTTATTGCTGAGCACAACGTCATATTGGTGTGGAATATTCCTTTGGTCATTTAGGGTTAGCTATCTTGGCTGTGTCCCCTCCCAACCCCTTGCCCACCCTTAGCCTACTGGCCTTTAGCAGAGGCGGGGAACCGGAGAGACAGTCTTGGTACCGTATTGGTGCAAGTATTCCTCAGCCGTAGCCAAAACGTCGGTGTCTTGTCAACATCATTCTAGTTAAAAATACAAATCACAGCGCTACCAGGGCTTCTATGGGGAAAGTTAACTCCAACTCATACAGACTCAATATATTACATCTAAAGAGTCAAAAGTTAGACGTCTAAATCTGAGCTATTTACACTGAGGGGGTGGGTAGAAAAGGTAGGGGAATAGACAAGCCTAAAGCATGACTTAGCCAGCTTGTCTCAGGATGAGTTGGTTCATTCTCCAGATAACCTTTCAGATGTTCAAGTCATGGGAAATTAATTTAACCTACGTGCACATGAACAAATTGAGCATACATAGTGACTGTATTGTAAATTATACTTTAGCTTACCCGTGCTAACATTCACGTTGAGTCATATTTTGTCATTTTGATATTTTCTGTTTCATTGGTCTTGTTGATTACTTTGTTACTGTATTGCTGTTTATGCTGATATTTCTGGTGTCTGAAGTTTATTTAGGCTGTGGATCCAACTTTTGCTCAAGATTCAAACTGGATGTTAATTCAACTACAGTAAAAGTACAGTAAAGCAAGCTTATGTCACTCCCACCACCACATTTTTTTATCCCTTAATAGAAAATTACAATTGAAATAAAATGAAGTGGAGGTTACCAATGCAACACTCAAAAGTTAAATAAAACTTTGGAAAGGTATCTTGTTGATATCATGGTTGTATCATGGTTGATAAATGTCTTGGTTTCCCATGGCATGGATTTTTCCACCCCTGAATTTGAAACTGTTGATGTGCTAGATAACAACTTGGCAATTTTTCTGACTTTTCACAGGCAGGTAATTTCCTTAGGTTATTGAACTGATCAGGTTTTCTGATATTCATGTCCAAAGTTCATGTGCAGATTCAGAGTGCTCCTAAAAACACAATCAGTCTGACTTCCCCCACCAAGCTTGCATTGATGTGTAACGTACCTGCACTCTGAATAAGCTAAAACAGATTAGCAAGGTGCACTCTTCTTTGGCAGCAGACACAAGGTCTGGATTGTTCTTTTTATCTCTTTTTCTGTTTCTCTGTTTTCCAGTAAACCATTCTGATAATTTTATAGGTCTATATGTATAAAATATAATATGCTGTAAGTGCCTGAATACTGATTTTCTGAAACAGTTTTACATATTTACTTTTTCATATCCACTAGGTGTAAACTTGATGATTCATCACTGACATAAACACTATTTCAGATATACATGCTAAAGAATTTAAATGTCCGACAGAGATAGATCTATTTATGGTTGCTTCTCTTTCCCTTTTTGTAAGCTTACCTGCAGTGTAGCTAGAGATTATCAACCTTTTTTAGTTATACACATATCAATAATAAGTCTACCTGCTTCCTCCAGTATATGGACCAGTGAAGTAATAACACTGAAAATAAATCTATATAATGTTATAAGGATTTACTGTTTTGTGGAGTTCTCAAATTCAACGTCACAGTATGCCATCACCAAATAGAAGAACAATCAAACAAAAACCATGAGAATTAAATATAACAATTTCAGGCAATAATTTTTACCCCTTCTTGCCAATAAATGGTACATCAGTCCCTGTGACTTTCATTATCAGTTCTCATTGGTTCTCACATCTTCATCTCACAAAATTCTTACCCTATCCGCCTCCAAAATATGTCCTTCCTCACTGTTTGCTGCCTTTATATTAAAAAACTTTTCCCAAGTACAGAAATATTTTTCTGTATCAACAACTATGAATATTAATACTTAAAAAATAAAATAATGTGTTTACTTTTCAAGTATTTATTTCTTATGAAACTGAAAAAGCAATTTCTTAGCTGCGTAGCCATATAAGTAGTACCTTCTTCTGTATCTTGATGTTTTTATTTTTGACTTCTTCAGCAGTTCTCACAGCGTCCCTGTCCTGATCTCACATTGCAAAAGAAGAAGAAGAAGAAAAAAAAAACTCTCCAGTTTTGGTGGTTTGTGGTTTTTTTTTTTTCATTTACCCATGGATCATCTGGTGACTTCCAGTTTGGAATCTGGATACTAAATAGCAGGACACTGATATTCTGGTCAATGAACACAACAGACATCAGCATGTGTGGTGGATGCACTTGACCTCCCCAGCCAAACCAGCAGCAGTTTGGTTCAGGCTCCAGAGGAGGTAAAGGCCTGAGCCATAGCCAGGCTAACTCCTCCTTCTAGGAAACCCACGAGAAAGCAGAACAAACACACTGAACACTGACAAGTTGTGGGCATTGGAAGTCTTGTGCAGACCTTTCCTACTGTATGCAATTTGACTACAAGTCAACCACTTTATTCTATAAATATGACAGCTTGGGTGAGCCTACTTTGAGCTCTCTCTGCTAAATAAACTGGCTGTATGGTGATGGTTTTACTGCTCAGCGGATGAGCCCAATGTAAGTTTAATATTGATTGTTTAGCTTAAATATAATGAATCATCTAGAAGTATAAGGTTGTATGATTTTTAATATACTCTCTGCTTCATGTTACTTAGTAAATTGGATTTGCTAAAATCTTAAGCTGTAAAGTTCTGCTCATATTCACCAAAAGCAACTACAAACTCCACTGAACACTTGCAAGATAACACCTGTTTTGTACTTCACTAAGAAAGGATTTATTCAGACAAAACAGTATCTGCAAGGCTGTGGACCATAAACAATGTCTGCAGCTAAACAAAACAAAGGCACATACGAGATCAGTGAGAAAGATCCAATGAGAAGCAAGAAGACTCCAAAGTGAAATATTGTTATTGGACTGAATCATGGTAGGAATGGTCAGTAAAGATATAAAAGCCTACGGTTTGTTATACTTAGCTGGGACCTCTGTGCAGGTACCCAGCTTGAGCCAGCCCTCCTGCTATTCTACTCCATCAATTTTTTTTTCTGAGAATTTTGTTTCTTGAAAGTTATCAGGCCTTGCCTAGGAGTTTGCCTCTGGAGTTCTAAAATACAGACTCTGGAGCGAACAATTATCAGGGAGAGAACGCCTGAAAGTTTGCTTTTGCGAATGGGTACAGGCCTCCCCTGAAAGTTTGCCTTCGGAGCTCCGAAATACAGACTCTGGAGCGAATGGTTATCAGGAAGAGAAGAATCCTGAAAGTTTGCATCATGACAGGTATCAGGCCGCTGGAGAGAAGACGCCTGAAAGTTTGCTCTGTGAACAGATATCAGGTTCCTGGAGAGAAGGTCAGCAGCATTCGGCCTGGCGTATTTCCCCCTTGCAGTAAATAATAGAGTGAACCTGACATCGAACTCTTTTAAGTTGCACTTCTCTTTGAGAAATCTAAACTTTATTCTGCAGTATGCAGAACCCTAAATTACTCGCCCATGACAGCATGCAAGTAAAAATTAACAAAATAACTGAAAACAAGAGTCTTTGATAGCAGGTAATTAATATATCTGGCCACCTTAAACACCTGAATAAATAGAAGTAGGATGAAAAGGCATTAAATGCAAACCAGAGGGAAGAGAACGAGACCAACAATGTCACATCTGTTGTTATAATCAAGTAAAGTAAAATAAAACAGCTAACACAGAGCAGTAGTCATGGAAAAGTTAACTATCATGATGAAGGAGCAGCAGAGATGGTGCTGCCAGAACAAAAATGAAAGTGAAACAAGCTACAGCAAGTATTTACGGAGAACCAACCAAATCTTATGGGTTGATGCTGAGGAAAAATAAAATGCAATAGTTGTATTAGTCTAAGATGCACTAAATCAAAGTCAAGCACTAGATATCTGCATAAATACTATGGAGTATTCATTTAAAGAGATCTAAAGGTATGTAGATTTTAAGATAATTACCAAAGACAACAACCAGGAAGCTCTTTGCTAATATAGAGTTCTTGCAGATTAAGATTATGTTATATAGTCACTGTTCATTCAACCTCATTTTTAGAAGCTATAGAGGAACTGATCTTTCCCTTATTAGTTTTAGCTGTATAGAAAAGACACAATAGAGAAACCTAAATGTGATTTTAATTAACAGAAGGCCTAGTCACAAGAGAGGTCAAATTAAATAATACAACATTGCACTGAAATTTCTTTTCTCATAATATTTGAATTACTGATAATGAAACACACCCTTATTTGACTGCTGTTGTTTAACTATGTTGATGAGCATTCACATTTTTTGCCATCAGGTATTTTTCCCAACAACATTGATAAACTTAGCATTAGCTTATTTACAACAATAACCCAAGTTAATTTCCTCAGTCAATTACTCAATTAGTATCTTCATTTAATTCATTAGTCTGTGCCACTTCATTAAAAGGAAAGCTATGACTTATTTCAATATTATGCAAAATTCAATATCCTAAGAGTACCTACATTTTAGAAGAGTTAAGTATCTTAAATTAACAGCAAATTTCAGCTGTGCTACAGCTAGAGAAATTAATTATAGTTACTAATCTGTACTCTGTGTGACTTGCATTTTTTTATTAAATATGAGAGGATTTAAAATATTTGCCATAAGAATATTTTCTTGTGACAACTATTTCTACCTCCATCATCTTCCTTTTCTTTTAGATATTTATGTTATTCCATGGTATAAATTAGCACCCTAAAATACTAACTGATCAGCTGACATCTTTCTTCGAAAAACTAAAACCTTCATAACAATGTATTTTTTTTGACTTCCAACTGACCCTGTTGTGAATAATCTGACATACTTTTTCCTGCATAGAAATTCTATACATGTAGTTAGCAGTTGCCCATATATTGAGAAATAATCTTCATTTCAGTTATGGCAATAATATTGAATTCAGACGTCTAAACTAATAATGGAAACAGTCTTCTAATTGGAAAGCACAACCCCCAAGTTCCTGGAACCAAGAGGTCTTCAGCTTACTTATTCTAAAGAGAGAAGCACATACTTTACAAGACAAATAAATATTTTAACATATTGAGGTGTTCTTACTTTGATTGTTTATGCAGTAACAGAAAGAGAAATGAGAGATTAAAAAAAATAAAAATAAATAAAAAGAAAATACAATCTAAGTGCAGGAGGGCCTGTAATTCATTCACTTGTCAACTTCTTACTTATTCTTTTAGAAGCATGACCTTGCTGTATTTATCTAACAAATACTCAATGCCTCTGTTGTATAAGAGGAAATGGAGCCCTTCACCTACAAGTTCTTGAGAGTTAAGTTGCACTGCTGTGACTACCTTTTCCATCTCCTAGAATATCTGGAGGTATCTAGTTTAGGGTCAAGGAGAAACTTAATTAACATTTTGACAATCTAGTTCTTTTCATATGGGCGTTCTGGGATGCGAAGTGTGTAATACATATAACATCCATAGGGTGCAGCACTATTAAACAGGTCAGCTTATACTATTCAAGTGTGTAATACTATTGTACTGCTAAAAATTAGACTGCCCTCATTTTTAAAACAAAGGAAGTTCATACGTATTCCCATTTTGTTTCTTCATGAAATGATTACGCAATGAAGTCAGTTGTTTAGATATTCTCATTGTGTATTTTTTTTTCCTTTGCCATATTTGAATTTCATTTAAATGTATGCTTTGCTTATGGAATGACAACCATTTTATATAAATTATTGACAGTTAGACTTAATCTGAATTCTACTGCAATACTGTACATCACTGTGGGTCTTTAGGGTGATTAGGAATTTCTGTGATGTATATGTAAATTCCTTTAATGACTACTAATTCTTAAAGCAACATTCTTATGTAATATTAAGATATTCTGTCCTGGCCTTAAATGTTTATGCTGACTTTTATACCAGATTTATGGATCTGACTTTTCTCTTTTTAGAATACAAACACTTAAATACACAGTTATACATGTGCACACTCAAAGCACTTTTCTTCAATATTGTGGTGCTACATGTTACTCTGTTTCTCTCTCTCTAGAGCTGAATTAATAGTATTTCATTAAAATTTAAGGAAGTTGGTTATTATGATCCAGAAGTCTGGCATAGACCGGGTCAGACAAAATAAGTCCATTTCAGAACTGCATAGAAAAAGATGATTACTAAAATTACTATGCAGTGTGTGCAGGGGAGGTATGGGAGAAACAAGAAGGTTGTATGGGAATTTCCAGAGGAGCAAGAAAAAAAAAAAAAGAAGACACATTTTCTGATGTTTAAAGCATATAAATCCACTTGCCTTTTGGAATAATCATGTCTTTTTTTTTCCTTTTTTTTCTTTTTTCCCTCTTTATTTATCTATAGGAAGCACCCAAATAAATAGCTTGGGGGTTTTTGTTTGGTTGTTTTTTTTTTTTAACCTGGTGGTGGTTTCCGTTAATTGAGTTTTTATCACCAGTCCAGATTGAGTGTCTCTGCACATCTCTGGCAGAAGAATTGTTTTCCAACTTACCCTGTTACACAAATGAGATGTCACAAATGTCAAAACAAGAAGGCAGAAAGATCAGATAATAGCAAAATAAAAGTATTAGGTGGTGTGATACCCTGAATGTGTTTTGATAAACAGATGTCAACATCAAAGTATCTTAAGTTCCCCTACAGAAACTGTATCTGTACAAATTAAGAAACTCTAAATTGGCCCTTGAGTATAACAAATATGTCTTTTATTTTTTCAGATTTTCTACAAGTATCTGTATGCTTTTTTATGCATGAAAGTACTGCATTTCATTTTCTGATTGTTATAGAAAATGTAAAAGAAAATAACTACGAACTTACTAATTCTCCATTATTTTGTAAATGTTATCCTTTGGGTAAAATATGTATCACAGTTCCTTTCAGAACAACACGATGATCACTATAGCAGTTTTGAACAGGCGAAGTCCGTATACATTTAAAGTGCAAATAGCTTCAAAACTACAGGGAACACTAAGAAACTTGATTCTGGTCCATGAGTTTTCTGACTGTTTTGTCAATATAAACTGATGAAAAACCTGTTTTGGAATTTCTGGCCACAGATTAGATCCCCATGCTGAGAGTTAAAGAAAAATAAGTTTAGACAACCTGTGAGAGAGGACTCAAAATGTTAAAAAGACGTTGCCCAGGGAATACCAAAGAATGGCATCATTTTTCAGGCCAAGCAACATGTACGTATTCCATTTCTTACTCTTTTTTTTTTTTTTAAATACATATTCTTGGTTAGAAATTCCCTTACAACTTTGCAAGATCCTTCCATGCAGTCTTTCAGTTCTCTTACTCTAAGGTGAAGGCGAACATCTTTCTTCATCAAATTACAGGACAGATAAATTTGTTAATGTCTTTAAGATGCTGATAATATAGTGACATCTTCTGTTAAAGTGTTTATAAAGATGAAAATATTTGACCTACAGGGTTGCAAAATCTATGGAACTGAACTTCACACTTTCTACTGACTTCAGCAGGCACTTCATTGTACTACTGCTATTTAACTTGTGGTCAGCCTTGAAGTGGTCAGGCAATTGGACTGGATGGTAACTGCAGGTCCCTTCCAGCTGAAATATTCTATTCTATTCTATTCTATTCTATTCTATTCTATTCTATTCTATTCTATTCTATTCTATTCTGTTCTGTTCTGTTCCGTTCCATTCCACTCCACTCCATTCCATTCCATTCCATTCCATTCTATTCCATTCTACATGGCATCTAAGCAATTTTATAGCTTTGTTGAAAATTCGATGTCTTCGGCAAAAATTATTCTGAATCACCAATGTGATGTCTTTCTGACATAACCATACTATTAGAAATTATTGTCATCAGTTCACAATGACTCTAATCTTTAGTAAATGCATTGTTGGAAATGTTTCAAGTCTATGGAGTTGATTAAGTAATAGAGTAAGGAATTGACTGTTACAAGTCATCAGTTTTGAAGAACTAACCTATAAATCACTTTGCATCTATTCAAATTCCAGTGCAGCTGTACATGTAGGAACAAAACACTAACTGGACACAAAATGACTACAACTTTAGAGGATGTTATTGTCTTCTTCAAGGAATGACTCACCTGGTATCCATTAAAGGCATAACTGAGCTAGCAGTTTGCTGCAAGGCTCATGTCTGAGACTCTGTTGGATCTTGTATAATTACAAGGCAGGGAGCCTGAGAAAAAGAGTGCCCTTCATTTATTTCTTAGTAGAAACTTTTAAATTAGCCAGCTGAGAGTTCTTTCACTTTGGATTTTGCTGATTTGATCTATATTTGTGGGGGTTTTTTGAAAGCAAACAGTCTGATCCCAAACAGGTTTGACTTACGTTGCTTGGCATTTAAGCTTAATTGCAGGCTTATAGGGTTAGAATCAAAACCTTAGGATTACAAATCTTCCCTTCCTACTATGGGTTCATTCCATTCAGAGACATTGTCTCTGAGCATTTAAACAGAGGCAGAGAACCCTATCTCTAACCAGATATTGTCTGTTTTTCCTCAGTGATAGCTGTGTTTAAAATCGCTTCTTGATGCATTTTAAAAGAGCAACACAGTCACTAGTAAGCTATGACTTCCAGAATGTTTGATGAGACAGACCTCAAATACACTGTGTAGCAAGTTATATCAATAAGAAAGGGTGAAAAATTCCAAATTCCCATGACTTAACATTTTACATGATATTTCACAAAGTGTCATACTGTGCCCTAGGTATCTCAGTGCTTTAGCCTTAGTAATGTTGAGGGCCTACTATCTGCAACTCTGTAACCTTTCCCTCAAGCCATTGGGGCATTTTCTTTGTTATTCTTATATGGCTGTTCTCATAATCTCAGAACTGCAAACTCTGATAGCTTTTTTATGACAGCTTCTCATGGGAAACATCTATCATTGGTACGAGGGTGTGAGACCTCTCTCTCTCACTCCTCCCCCTCTTTACCTTCTCTGTTGTAGATTTTATTTTAAGTTATAGGAAACCAAATGTAATACTCAACAAAGAAAGTAATAGTGATTTAAATATTGCTTAAATATTATCCAAAATGGCATATGAATAGAAGCTTAAAGACCAATTAATGTACGACACTTGCATCTGATTGGTGTACTCCAATCAAAACTAATAACATCATACCTAGGACCAGCAAACAGAATTTGAACAGACTTCAAGGAAAACTGTGCAATATTAAGGGGGAAGCATGGGAAGACAACAACAGCAAACAAACAATCAAACAAAAAAACTAACAAACAACACTGACCTCATCTTCTTCCTCACCACTGCTGTACTCCCTTCTCCCTCTCTCCATCTCCCTCTCTCTCCTTTTTTTTTTTAATTTTAATTTTTCCTGAGAGTAACTTTAGTAATTTAATCACTAGAATTTTATGTACGCCAACAACTATGCGCCCCATGCACCCCACCAATAAAATTTTGTGTATATGAAACTGTCTCAAGATTCTCTGTACAGCAACATAAACTACCTACAAGATACTAATTTTCCAAACCTTGTATTCCTGTATTTTCCAGCAGAAATAAAAAATAATGTTTTTACATTATAAAATGCATTAAATACACTAAAAGAAGGTTAAGAACCTTAGCAGTATAAATATAATCCTGGTATAAAATACTAACCTGTTGTGATGCTAAATGACATCTGAACATGGGGAAGGATATTAATATACTTTTTCTCATAAAGAGATGCATTCTTCCAAAGAGGGAGTAATCATATTGATTTTTCACACCTGATAATTCTTTTGATAGCAGCAATAATTACACCATCAGCCCTCAGTATTCAGTGAGAGATAAGAGAAGAAAAAAATCTGGATATTGTAGCTGTCTACCTCTATCAGCCATAACGAGGCTGTGTATGAACGAAAATTAAACTTACCAGCTCATTTGTTCTTAATTTACTAATTTACATCATTGTAATTCTTCTGATTATATTATTTCTTTGAAATTCTTTCCTTTAGTACCATCAAACTTCACTTTCTCACAATGATTTGTTGTCAGATTCATTCATGCTTATTTTCTTCCCTTATATCATCCAGACATTCAAAGGACTTACCTACTTCCTAAACATTTCATGTTTACTTACATAATAGTGTTTCTAACATTTACTACTCTCTGCTTCATATTTCCTCCTTGCTATTTGCCCTTTTTTTTATCAACGTGAAATTTTTCATTGATATTATCTTATCTATAGGAAAAAATGAATTCTAAAATTTCTCAGCTTTATTGTTTTTACATAATAATTCCAGAGACACAGTATTTCCGAGATGACAACTGAAGTTTATTTGGAAGTTGTAAGTTTTCACCCCTGTGAATCTATTCATGCATTCATCTTGATTTGTGTTCCTTGTTTGGTTGAAGTTTATTTTTTCTCAAGGTCACACCCCTTTCTGTTCAAGGAAAAAAAACCATACAGCTTGAACATTTCGAGCTTTGTCTGTGTGTGTGTGATAGGACAGAGACTTTCAAACATTTTGTTATTGTTGTGACTTAATCTTCTCAATGTCAAGGCTTTTCCTGCTAGACAAAGCAAATGGATTTATATACAGTATTCTTCTGTTTAAGATCGAATTGCAGATATTCTATTGCCTGAGAAAACATCCAGCATTTTTCATGCATATCACCTACGAGTGGTTTAGAAAAATTCCCACACTTCAAGTTTCAAGGGAGCTAAACAGAGTAATTTTCTCTCTTTTAAAAACTGTGTCCTTCACCTTGAAAATGAATTTGATCAAAATTACAATAAGGGCAGTTAGGCTCCACTGTTTTCACATTCCGCATAGATATTTTTAGATCTGCTTTCGCATTAATGAATCTTAGTTTAAATGTTTGCAGTGTTGATATCTGTATCTGAGCTACTTATCTCGGGTTTCATTTATAAACAATAAAGAAAAGATAAACAGCTTTAGTATACAACTGGTCTGATCAACCTAAGAAATTTACTCTATGACAATATTAATGACAATTGTACCCCAAATTGGTATATTTCTTTCTGACTAGAAAGAAGCTTAACCTCCCTGGTCTTGGATGTAAATATCTAAGATTTGCTTAATTTTCCCACATAGCTTTCATCTGAGATGTCACAAAGCATCTAAGAGGTCGAGGATGCAGGACTTAAAAGACAAACAAGACCTTCCAAAGTGGCAGCTAGAAGTCAGGTGGGGTATCTTACAATATTGAAATTATACTAGACCCTTCGGAGTGGGCAATTGAACTAAGCATACATATTTAGTAAGAGAAATCCAATCCCTAATGTGGAATCTAAATAAGCATAGATGAAGAAAGAAGAGTAATTTAGTTACCCTGGCTACAATTCTTAGAAAGTCTTTGCAGCAAATTTCACAGTTTTCCTTTTATCCCTGTCTCCTCCACGCTCTCTATAGGCAATTCTGACAGGGGAATAGGTTCAGGCTTCTGTTTTTAATTCCTGATGGTCCACTGACAAAACAGTGTATGTTGTGCAGATATGGCCATGATGAGTATGGATATTCTAAGATTTCAGGCTATACTGATTAACTTCATATGGATGATGATCAGAAAATGTTACTGAAGAGGCTGACTATATAGCAGGTTCAAGCCATAAAAGCAATGCACTACAAACTGTATCCTTCCAGTAACAGTTTGAACTGACTTAGGATGTAAATGCTGAAAGAACATTAACAGTGGTTTCAAGACCCTCACCGCCCATTTGAGGGTTGTTTTGCTATGGAAAACTTGATACAAGCAGTGGAAGACTTTACCACATTCATCTTTAATCAAAGGAAAGGTGTCTAGATGTATGTCAGAGTGGCATTTGATTGCTTAGCTGTTTAAGTTCCCCTCTGAGCGAAAAGAGAGCTAGGGTTTGGTTAGGTTATGCAGAATTAAGTACTAGGTGCTGCTTGAGGTAGTCTCGGATTTCTTCTATGGCGTCCAGAAGCTGCCCCAAGAGGGAACAGGATTTTCATAAGTTTGGTCTAATACCTCTAAACTTAATGTAGAAGTCTCCAACACTGTGTGTTTCCTCAGCATTAGACATTTATGAATGAGCAACTGAGTTACGCTCTAGCAAACACAGTCATTGCAGCTTATAGAGTGACTCAGCTGCCTAACTTAAGAATTTATTTTAGGATGCACTAAACCACTGTCTAGACCTCAGTGACTGCATTTACAAGATCTCCCTTAGCTTTAAGGGGAGCCTAGACAGCAAGTTCTTTTACTGACACCTACGTTTTGAGTCTGAATCTGTAGCTCAATCCTACTTTTACACTTTTTAATCAACAGAGACACGAGGATTGCCACAGCTTTATTTCTTAATGTTTATACAAGCCTTCATAAACAGACATTTTTTTCTCACTTCAAAACAAAGATTTATCCACCCTATCTCCTGTTTTCTATTTCCGATTCTTATGCCTTTTTTGTGGTTTTGCCATATTCTTCTCAGCCCATTCCTACACGCTATAGTGACATCTGTGTTTATTTTTTAGTGACTATATAAACCCAGGCCTATGGGACAAAATACAGTGAATTAATGTCAACATAGGTGTAGTAACAAAAAAAATATTTTGGTCTATAGTGTTATGGCTTCCTGACAGTTCTCCTATTCAAGATTAATTTTTCAGAGTCCCAGAAGAGATTTTTTTTTTCCCACTAAAGCTACAATACACCTGATCAAGTAATTGACAACTTTATGTATCTGTGGAGATGTGACTAGGATGAACCGCAGTTTTTTAAAGACAGCACAAAGCTCTTGTATGCATTATTTCCTAATACAGTGGAAAGATCTTTTTTCTTTAGTCCCCTATGAAGGAATTTTCAAGATGTTGCAGCAATAACTGAGATAAATCATTAGGTTTCCATTTTTTTGCGTCTAAAATAAACCTTTTTTTGTCAACGCAGGAGCTCCTTAATAACATTCTCTAACTTAATGCCTCTTTTAATCTTATTATGTTTTTTTTTTCTCTCTTCTTTGTTGTTGACCTTCTTGCATCATACTGAGGGCAGAAGGATTGTCATTTTAAATAATTTGGAAAGACCATAGGCTTTTAGACAGGCAACTTTGGACTATGAGTTGGGAACATAATGTTGCCATATCAAGGTGGGATATATTGTGTAATCTTCTGTGACACACTAAATAAATTGCTTTGCAATTAAGCTAAAAATTGTGCTATAAAAGTATATAATTTTTTTCCCTTCTGCTCCTCTTTTAATTAAAGCAAAAAGAGATATTTTATAGTATATATAAACTCATTGATTTATTTATCTATAAATACATAAGTTTATAAACTAGTTTTTGATCTTCCCATTTTCATGAGGAATGAAATCCATTGTATTCTGATATCCACTATATAAATCAGTTTTGTTATGTGAGTTGTCTTATTTAAAATAAATACAAAAATTATGCGCATGGACGAAAACATCAAACTTGCACTAAGATTTTTTCAGACATAATATCACAAGTATCTCAGTTTTTACATGTCCAGACTAAAATTATGTCAGTTTTATGAAAGTACTGGTCATCCATTAGCATAAAGCCTCTTGAAATGGAAATGAAACATGATTGGGTGGAGTGATATTGCTCCTTTAAAAACTGATTTATTGGATTAAAGCTGCAACTTTTGGCATACCTGACAGATTTGGAAAGAGAAATGTCTTTCTTTGACAAAAGTACAGGAGCTGGCTAGACAGACCAACATCTCCAGATACATGTTCACTACTTGAAAAACCTCAGGACCAGGTAATGCCAGCATTTCCAAACTCACTTGAATTAACAGTCAGCTTTAAAGAGGATGAAATTGCAACTAAGTTACCAACAAGGTGACAGTCATATCACCATGCTTTATTTTTCCATAATACAATAAGTCTCATTAAATTTAATTCTAATTGAGATTATTTTGTTTCAGACTTTCCAATGAATTGATATGCTACAAGTGAGATCCACTGTTTTCTTCGTAACTCAAAGCATTTTTGTAATTTGAGGTTATGAAGAAAGTGGTTACCATGTTTTGTGTATTATTTCTTTTAATAAAGATAGGTATGAAAATAAATATGTTTATACAAGCAAATGCCAACAGGAAAATATTTAAACGTATAACAAGAAAAGCACTAGAACAATTTAAAATGTTTAGAAGTTTTTTAAAAAAAGCATGTCTCTTGAAGTAGTAATATAATGTAACATTGCACAGCACTAAGTTTTAAGTAGTACTGCTATGTAGTGAACCAATTTAACAAGAAAAAGTAACACTTCTGAGTGTGAATGGTATTGTTTCACCTACCAGCTCTTCTTTGTTTCATCAAGAATTGAAAATATATTCATAAAAAGCCATTCTTATTTCAATTTGTTATTAATAAATGCTTTGTTTTTCAAAGATAAATTCTGCTGTATAATACTAAATAATAGAGGCTACATTATATACATTGAAAGGTCTGGATTATTCCTTGTAAATTGTGCTGTCACTAATATTTTGCATGGGTAAGTCTTAGTTACAGCTGTTTAATGAATTGTTTAAATCTAAACTCATTTGTATTTCAGAATAATATACAATATATTAAGGATGTTACTTATCACAAAACTTATTTTTCCCCTAGTGTTTTTCTTTGTAGCTGTGCTGTAAGCATATTACAAATTAATCCTGATAACATCAGTTATATATATGCATGGAAATGGAATATAGGTGTGGAGTTTCTAACAGTAAGACTACCCATATGGTAACTTCCATAAACTATCTCAGCATAGTTTTTTGAATACAAAACTGAAAAAAAAACCTAGATATTTTGCTTGCATTATAAAACATACACAAATTCTGAAGCCAGTCACTATATTTCATGTATAAAAAAAAAGCACACATTGTTAATTTCCCATCTTGTCTTTAAAAAGTCACTGTTTAAGTGCATGTTCTGAAATGGTATATTTTTGGAAGCCTATAGAAAATTTCTGTTTCTTTTGGATGTGAAAATATAATTCATAACCTGTTAAGAAACATTAACAGAGTGTCTGTGCCATGAAGTCTTATATGGTGTTTCTGGAAAACTTTGACTTAGTAAATGACTTTTTATGCATAAATGAAATGGGTTATGTTGCTAATTTTAAAATATAACATGCATGGCAAGACACCAGCATTTTTAAATCACGAAAAGCTGGAAAACAAATTACTGGAATTGCTGTATGGCCATCCTAGAAAATTCAATGACATTTATACGGTTTAGAGTTTATAGAAAAACATGTATTAACTACACAGTGTGCACACTTTATATTGTGGAAGCCACTGGGAAAAAAAGCAGGGATATATTCACTCTACACTTTTTATATCTTTCTCAATTTTCTGTAAAAGGAGGAACAACATTTCCATAGACATCTCACACAGTTAATAGGGACTGAGGAAGAATTCTGCATAATGATCAACCCACTAAGCGTTTGATCTGCTGTACCTTGTTGTCTAAAAGAGACTTAACTTTGTAAACTCATTCATTACATGAATCTGGGTAAACCTAGTTAATTTACAAGTTTCTTTTTCAAGAAAACAAGATTTTAATAAATTATTTTGAATAGTTATTAAATTGGCTTCCTTGGTGGAAATGTACCTGTCAAATATTTTTGTACCTGAAGTAGTGGTTTAGATATTCCATGAAGTTTATGTAAGGGGCATTTTGCTGACTTTTCTAGATAAACTTCTACTAGCAAATAACAAGCCCACCTGTATAGTGCATTTACTTTATTCTCCCCGCAGCAATTAAATCTGAGAAGTGCACATGGGCAGCCAATTTCAGCATACTTCAGAGAGTTCATGACTAAGAAGTAGTCTATAGCTTTACTTTTATCTGTAGCAGTACTACAGAAATTCACCTTGAATCTCTAACGTTACTGTTTACTCAATGACATTTGACTCATTTAAAGCCCTTCTCCAAGGTATTGTGCCTTTGAGAGGTAACTGAGTATTTCAGTTAAAGAAACTGACGATATCTGCAAAATAACCATGTCTTGTCATTGTTGATTGCCCCTGACAGCTGGCCTTGTTATGATTTCTAATATGGCTTCTATCCTCCTGTTGTTCTGCTGTTCTCATTGTTCAGCTAAACATTTAAAACTGCTTAAAAGTAAGCTAAAACTTCTTATTGTTTAAGTATATCTCCATTAGAACTGGTCTGGAGGGAAAATTGAAAATTAATTTGCCATAGAAATCCACCTGCAGTTTTCTCACCTAAATTTAGACACTTTAACAGGGGTATTTATAAGGCAGTGTCTAGCCATCCTATGCTCATTCTGCAATCAATGGCTTCTCTACAAGTGTGCCAGTCACCTAAGCGCTGAAATGGTCCTTCAGAAGTCATCCTCAAAGTGTTGGTGGCTAACGACTCATTCAAATGCTACCTTCACAGAAGTAAATTTGGGTATCATACTCCTGCAAGACAAGGCATTGTTGGAATCTACTTTGCAACGCAACTAGTTCTAGAAATACTGACCATGCCTACACCAATATCACCAATATTTAAATCAATCAGCTTATATTCCCAAGTCCTGAGACGACCATCACACGTTTGTGTCCAAGCCCAGTCCATTAAACTTGTCCAGGAAGTGTAAAATATTCTAGTATCTACCACGCACATTATCTGCATTGAGGATTGTTGCTATATTCCTAATTATCTTCTAAAAGTAAAGCAGATCAAATATGTTAAGTATTTTAAACAAAAATATCAGCAAACAGAACTAAAAACGAATCTGCAATGTAACAGCAGAGCAGCTATCCCACTGATATAAAACTGTATTATCTGAAAAACTTTTGTCCTGAACTGTAGTAAACTAGGCTGATATGCTCCTAGTCAAATTTCAAACCCTGTTTACTCAATATTATGACCTATGGAGAGCTAGGACTTTGGTCTTGATGCTATTCCTCTATTTCCAGGGAGCTGGAGTTGAAACATTTAGCTTCAAGTTTTAGTGAATTAGTGAGCCTTATGTTTACTTTCAAACCATTCAGACTTACTTATTTGGCTTTTGAGAACAGACTAAACCACATATCTAGACACCACTTTTGTTTCTTTATCTCCAAGAACTATAATGTTAAACTGAAACCTTGAAAGAAAGTAAATGCAAAAGAAAGGAAGAAAGGAACAAAGCCTTTTAGGTCTAAGAGTTGGGAGACTGTGGTTATGTAAGAATACAGTAATCACACAAATCTACTGAATGACTTTGTAAACTTGGTTTACTCTTTTATACTAAGGTTTCTCCTTCAGAAAAAAATCATAGAATCATAGAATCATAGAATCATTTCAGTTGGAAGAGACCCTCAGGATCATTGAGTCCAACAATAACCTAACCTAACTCTAGCACTAAACCATATCTCTAAGAACCGCATCTAAATGCCTTTAAAACACCTCTAGGAATGGTGAATCAACCACTTCCCTGGGCAGCCTGTTCAATGCCTGAGAACCCTTAATGTGAAGCATTTTTTCCTAATATCCAATCTAAACCTCCCCTGGTGCAACTTGAGGCCATTTCCTCTTGACCTATCACTTGCTACTTGGGAGAAGAGACCAACACCTCCCATGCTCCAACCTCCTTTCAGGTAGCTGTAGACAGCCACAAGGCTTCCCCTCAGCCTCCTTTTCTCCTGTCTGAACAGCCCCAGTTCCCCCAGCTGCTCCTCATCAGATTTGTGCTTCAGGCCCCACACCAGCTTCGTCACCCTCCTCTTCATTCTCTCTAGTACCTCAACGTCCTTCTTATGATGAGGGGCCCAAAACTGAACACAGTATTCAAGGTGGGGCCTCACCAGTGCCGAGTGCAGGGACACAACAACTTCTCTAGTCCTGCTGGCCACACTATTCCTGATACAAGCCAGGAGGCTGTTGGCCTTCTTGGCCATCTGGGCACACTGCTGGCTCATGTTCATCTGACTGTCAGTCAACAGCCTCAGATGCTTTTCTGACAGGGAGTTTTCCAGCCACTCTTCCCAAGCCTGTAGTGCTGCCTGGGGTTGTTGTGACCCAAGTGCAGGGTCTGGCACTTGACCTTGTTAAACCTCATACAATTGGCCTCAGCCCGATGATCCAGCCAGTCCAGATCCCTCTGTATGGCCTTCCTAGCCTCCAGCAGTTCAACATTCCCACCCAATTTGGTGTAATCTGCAGACTGACTGAGGGTGCACTCAAATCATTTGTGTAGATCATTGATAAAGAGATTAAACAGAAATGGCCCCAATACTGAGCCCTGGGGAACACCACTCGTGACCAGCCACCAACTGGATTTGGCTCTGTTCACCACAATTCTTTGGGACCGGCCCTTCAGCCAGTTCTTTATCCATCAGAGGATATACCCGTCCAGGCTGTAAGCTGCCAGCTTCTCCAGGAGAATGCTGTGGGAAACTGTCAAAGGCTTTACTGAAGTCTAACTACACAACATCCACAGCCTTACCCTCATCTACTAGGTGTGTCACCTTGTCACAGAAGGAGATCAGGTTGGTCAAACAGGACCTGCCTTTCATAAGCCCATGTTGACTGGGCCTGATCATATGGTTCTCTTGTATGCGCTGTGATGTTACTTAAGATCATCTGCTCCATGACCTTCCCTGGCACCAAGGTTAGACTGACAGATCTGTAGTTCCCCTGATCCTCCTTCTGGCCCTTCTTGTAGATGGGCATCACGTTAGCCAACTTCCAGTCAACTGGGACCTCCCCAGTTAGCCAAGATTGTTGATAGATAATGGAGAGTTGCTTAGCGATCACCTCTGTCAGTTCCCTCAGCACCCTTGGGTGTCTCCCATCTGGTCCCACAGACTTGTGGGTGTCCAAGTGGTGTAGCAGGTCGCTCACCATTTCCCCTTGGATTATTGGGGCTTCATTCTGCTCCCCATTCCTGTCTTCTGGCTCAGGGGACTGGGAACCTGCAGCACAACAGTTCTGACTACTAAAGACTGAGGTGAAGAAAACATTTAGTACCTCAGCCTTTCTCTCATCTTCTGTCTCTATGTTTCCCTCTGCATCAATCAGGGGATGGAGATTCTCCTTAGCCCTCCTCTTGTTGCTAATATATTTATAGAAACATTTCTTGTTGCCTTTCACAGTGGTGGCCAAGCTTAGCTCTAGTTGGGCTCTGACCCTTCTAATTTTCTCCCTACAGAACCTCACAGAATTCTTGTATTCCTCTTGAGTAGCCTTCCCCTCCTTCCAAAGGTTATAAATTCTCTTTTTATTCCTAAGTTCCAGTTGCACGATATGTACTTACCTACTTATCTACTTGCAAAGTTGTGAATACCTGAATTAAAAACAATCAAAACCAGATACATAAAGAACTTGTAGAGATCAAAGGCTATTAGACCTTGAATTTTTGAGACCTTTAGGAAAAATTTTTTTTTGAACTTTTTTTGATATTTTTTGTTTAAAAATCAAGCTATAACTCTTATAATAATATGTCTTCTAATTATTATTGATTGTAAGAATGTGCTACAGAAGCTAAAATTGAAAGTACTGATATACAAGAGAAAACATAAATAAATACGAAAGAGCACTCAGACTCCTCTCACGCCATGGTAATCAAATAATTTTCAGATAAGGTTCTGCATGCAGTTTTGCTTAGATACAAGTCCCATAAATTCTTCAGATAGCTTCAAAGCTATTGAGTGAACCATATTAAAACATCAACATATGCTGTTGCATCTGACACTTGCATACTAATGTAGCAACTCCTAATATAAAACAAAGTTATTAGGAAATAAAATCATGGCATATTTCAATTACAACATGCATAAGAGCATAGAATTGCAGCTATGCTCAAACATTATTCATCCATGCCCTCTACATCAACAGATAGCTCAGTGCAGGAGGAGTGGATGTGCAGTGAATGCAGTCAGTGCAGTGCAAATGACATTGTCACAATGCACGTTTCAGGGAGGCTGGCTTCAGTTTTTGGGAGCTGAGGGTTCATTCACAGTTGGAGTGCCCTGAAGGCCCCCTTCCAGCATATCTTCTGATTTGGCTTCATCTGAAAGTAATCTAATTAATGTACTCCAGGGCCATGCTGTGGTCTGAAATAAGGCATAGCTAGTGGGGAAGGAGTTTTTCTTCAGAAACACACAGCTGAATCAGATTGAAATCGAAATTTTTGCCCTCAGATTATCCTCACAGTAAAGACTGTCACTTTTAACCTGCTCTCTATACATTTTGTATTCCAAATAGACTTTACTTTAGAAATCGAATGTTGTATCTCATTTGTTTTTTAACGACTTCTCTTTTGCTGATGGCAAATTTCAGCTGCTGACAACCGTAACAAAAATGAAAAGTTCAAATATTTAGTTTAATAAGAAGCTTCTTTACAGAAAGAAAAACAACAACAATCAAAAAAACCCAGATGAAACGTGTATGCCTTCAGACATACATTATTCAAAAATGGCTCCAGTCTGTATTAATTAATCTAACTAGCTAAAAGCAGGGACTTCTCTTCGTAAACATCTGACAAAACTGGGAAACTTAAAGAAACAAATTTTTCTACATCACACTTTAAGGTTTCTTCCATTAAATAGATTTTTAATAATGTCACCTCCCTGTTCTGTCGGCAGTGTCAGACCTGCCCAAATATACTTGAAATGTTAGTCTGTCACCTAGCCAGAACTAGGTAAATGTTCTGCAGTCCCAGATGATGAAGACTTCAAACACATATTTTAAGACATCAAAATATTTTTTAAAGTATATCTAACATGCACCTGGTTCATGTATTAAAACACTCAACTGTTAATTAATCAATCAGTTAAATATAATACAAAACAGCAGAACCTAAGCATTGTGTCTTTTCCTAACTTGTGAAATTGTACACACAACTGGGCCCGTAGCAACAAACTTTACATAGTTTTCAAACCTCTTCTGTTTCCACAAATACGGCTCAATATCAGTAAAAGTAAGAAATGCAAGCTCGCATTAAATACTATCTTAAAACCAGTATGCAAATAATTTTACAATTCAGCGAATCATAAACTTTTTTTTTCCATTACACTATTCATGTGCTTAGAAAACACACTTGAAACAACATTCAGAGAAGTCTGAGTTAGCAGAACTAGCCAGAAAATACGAAAGTGCTAACAAATCATGTGATCTGGGGGCTAATTGTTGAGCAGCCTGATCAACACAGCACAGTAGGACCTGTTTTTGCTAACCATAAATAAGACTGACTTTTGCAGTCAGAGGAACTGGGGTTCCCTATGTCATCTTGGGGAAGGAATACTGTAAGGGTGCAGACTAGTTGTCCTAGTAACAAAGACATGGGGTGCTTCCCTAGTTTCAATCAGAAATGTCTTGAAGGAATGGGTCAGTCCTTAACATTATAAATAACACATTTTTTACTTTTTTTTCTTTCATTTTTACTTTAATTTTATCAAGATTTCACCATTAAGATAATATTTTTAGTGTGACTTAAGATAAACTTACATTGAGATATTTTCTTCACATTTAGTCTTTTGTTTACCTAAATTTATAATTATTTTTGAGGTAGATGTATAAAGACATAAAAAGAGGATTACTTAATAAATAACGGAATTGTCAGATAAGACGGATATAGGCTCATCTATGGTCCTGATAGGGTGTACGCCTGGCCAACTTTACACCCATCCTGAAAAGTCAAGCAGATGTCTAAGGTTTTCTAATGAAACATAAAATTACTGTTCTGATTTAGACTCAGTAGCAAGCTAATTCTGCCTGATGACAAAATCTTGGTGTTTTGCTTACAGAGAGATTAAATACAAAAGATTTACTTCAGAAGTCATTGTGTGATCTCAGTACAGCATCAATTCCCTTAAATTTAGTGTGACAGTGTGAAAGTGTCAGTAACAGAGCTCTAGAACTGCTGGAGGTTGGGTTTTTTCAAACTCTGTAGTAACAGCAACTAAAGGTCCAATTACTGATCCAATATCAGATGCCACAGCTGGCTCTCACATGGCCAATATTTTTAATTATAGGTGATAAGTGACAAGAGACTGATTTCACTTACAGAAATGTTCTGTATTAAATAACTACTGAAAGAAAATTTGCACAGAAATAAAAAAAAAAATGTGAGAGCCGAGTCTTTCTAGAACAAAGCAACAATTATTCATGGGGTTCCAGATTTCTGATAAAATCGGACGGTAGTTTTAGTAATATATAGAATCATAGAATGTCCTGAGCTGGAAGGGACTCACAGGGATCATCAAGTCCAACTCCTGTGCCTGCATAGGACAACCCACAATTCACACCATGTGCCTGAGGGCATTGTCCAATTGCTTCTTGAATACTGTCAGGCTTGGGTCCATGACTACCTCCCTGGGGAGCCTGTTCCAGTGCTCCACCACCCTCTGAAGAACCATTTCCTAATGTCCAGCCTAAACTTCCCCTGGCACATTGTCCTGCCATTCCCTCGGGTTCTGTCATTGGTCACCAAAGAGAATAGATGAGCGCCTGTCCCTCCTCCTCCACTTGTGAGGTAGCTGTAGACTGTAATGAGGTCTCTCTTCAGTCTCCTTTTCTCCAAGCTGAACAAAACAAATGACTTTAGCCACTCCTCGTATGGCTTCCCCTCCAAATCCTTCACCAATTTTGTGGCCCTCCTCTGGACACCCTTTAGTAGCCTTATATCTTTTTTATCTTGTGGTGCCCAGAACTGCACACAGTGCTCCAGGTGAGGCTGCACCAGTGCAGAGCAGAGCGGGACAATCACCTCTCTTGCCCGACTGGCAATGCTGTGCTTGATGCACCCCAGGACACAGTTGGCCTCCTTGGCTCCCAAATTTTGATATCAAATATTCAACAATAACATGTAACTATCACAGGGTTTTTTGCAGATAAATGTTACTTTTAGAGAAGATTCCATGGCTGGCTAACGTAACATATTTTGTTTTTTTTTTTTTTTTTTCTTCTTATACTTCTTTCAAGAGGCTACAGTTTACCTTTTTGACCTTTCTTCGCAGTGTACTATTTCAGAAAAAATGACTTTTGATTTATTTTCTGGCAAGAACAAAGACACACTGAAGTCTCTTGCAGTAAGTTAATATTCTAAAGAACTCTTTCAAAAAAGTCTGTAGAATATCTAAATGTCATTATACTTCTTAGACCATTAAATCTTTTCCTAAATTACTTTCTAGTAAACTGACAACTTACCTTAAAAGAAAACAAACATCCTCTCTCACAAAAAAGAAACAAACCAAACCAAAACCAAAACTGAAATCATAACAAACAAAAAACTAAACAAACAAAACTAATACATGTTCCAGCCACGAAGTGTGAAAGATCAAACACTGGAAGTATTATTAGTTCCTGAAATTGCATAAATGCCAATATTGTCTTTGACATGGATTATATCTATGTTGTGACTTAGAAGAAAAAAAACGTAAAAACCTAAAACCTGATAGTCCCTGTCAATCTGCTCAGAGGTCAAAATTATTTTCAGACATATCTCACAGACAGATTAACTTCAAGCATATGAAGAAGTCATAACAACAAGACTACTGTTGCTCATGACATACAAATCTGTCAGGCACATATTGTCAATTTCTTACTCTCTACTTTTATTTACCTGTATCTTTTGCTACCTATGGTACAAGCAAATGAAATTATTCTTAGAGTTACCACAGGAGTTTTCTTCATGGCTGTTGTGTGGGTGAATCTTATCAAATGTTTTCATTTGAGGGTTTTAGTGTTTTGGTTTGGGTTTTTTTTGCTCAAGATGGAGTTGTTTAAGAGGGAGAATGTCATTCATTGTCCTGCAGGTGACTAAAAGATCACAGAGAATGAAAATGGTATCATTTTCTGAGCTGTAGATAAGACATTGTGAGAGATTTCAGTGAGGTCCAATTCATCTAGTAGTCATATTTCTCAAGCATACAGGATACTTCTTAATTTTAGCATTTCAAATAACTAAAATGAAGAAAAAAATATATTCATTTGCTGAACTGAGACTCATACAGACAAATTATCTCTAATGATGCTGTTTTGCTGAAGAAGTTGCATTTCATTAGGGACTGATTAAAATTTGATGTGTACATGCCATTTCAGGGTGATCAAAGAGAAAAAAAATGTAGAACTGCCTTCTTTAAGAAAATATTTTCCTTACTTTCTGTCTGCTGCATGTAGCAAAGCTTTGAAAAGTCAGTCATCAGAAGCATTTTCACAGTGTTCCTCTTTTTGGTAGGGCTTCAATGAAAAATGCTGTATAATTAAAAAAAAAAATAAAAACCACTTTCAAAATGGTAATTTGCAAATCTTCCTGTAAATAATTTCAATATTTCTGTAGGAAAAGATGATATGTGTACACATACACACTAAACAAATTATTAATTAATCTCAGGAGAAAAATCTTTAAATAATACAGTTGTTGTTTGTTTTTTCTGTAATGAAATACTTCCTTTTGTGCAGAAATATAATCTGGTAGTTCCAAAGACTGATAAATTTTTGTTTATATATCAACATAGTTTTCAACTGTAGTAATTAGGCAATATCTGTTCTATTAAAATGCAAAAAAAAATGAAGGATTATTTTTGAATTTAGAATCATATCATAGTTGTAAACATTATTCTGGAATATACATATTTTTTAAAAAAGCTATATATATCACATAACTTTAAATATGCTATATAAATCTGAAATAGCTCTGTGAAGTTTAAAAAGGACTACTCTATTACAAATCAGATAAGCATTTGAAGCTCTCTTAGCTAAGTACAAATATGTTTTCAAGCCCCATTAATCTTAGTAACACAGGTTAATACTGAGCTGCAGTGATGGTAGGTACTTTGTCTGCTAGAATAGTACCTGAGGAGTAAATTCGGGACCCGGTAAGTTAATTCAAACTTTTAGTCATTACATCGATGAAGCATGATTTTCCTTTCACTGCTATTTGAATATAGATTAAAGAACCCATAAAATATCGAGGAATGAACACAGAATAGGACAGCTCTCATTCATAAACATAGTTGGTATGCTCTGTCATTTTGTTAATTCATGTAGTCTTTGTCACAGTGAACTGCCTCTTTTCATATCTCTAAATGTGGTATCATAACTCAAAAACATAATTTGTTTATATTTTGTCCAATTTATGTACAGAAGACATTAACATAAACTCTAATTATGAATATGTGTATAAACCTTGCAATAAAAATTCAAATCTTAATGCTATGACATAAAATGAAAACGCTTTTCACTTAAATCTTCTAGAATCAAGCTTTATCCTAGCATTGCCTACAGCTTTCTGATTAAGGTCCTTTTCTGGAAACTGAGTTCATATACAACGCCCCTACAGGCTGAAGAGAGCTGAGAGACAAGTCTCTGCTGCCTGAAGGAGTACAATAAATTAGATGCTATTTAAAGAATAGCAGTTATCACTGTTCTCAGGAGACTGTCCGTTGTTCTGAATTCATGGAGATAGAGGCACCCTCTCTCCAGATGCATCTTCTTACTGAATGTACTTTTCCATCTCCTGCTCTGGATGTCTCAACGTTACTCCTGCAGGAGCATTGAATTGCACTAGTGAGTGCCTAGGACTTCTGAACAACCAGGACACAATGCAGGCACCTACCATGACCAATTGATACTACCCAGACACCTAAGCTTGAATTTTGTGATTCAAATTTCTTGATCAAACAACATATATTTAAGACATTTAAAACCTAAAACAGCCAAAGAAAGAACATGTGCCTGCCACTTTTTATATATCCAGACCAGTTTTCAGATCCTTGTAGGCCATAAAGTAAATTCTGTATTTGGACCCTTTTTTCCTCCACAATCCTAAAAATCTTCTGTCCTGAGTAGTCAATACCAAGACACATAAAAGGATCAGGAGTGTTTTTTGTGAAACACTTCAGCAAATATATTGGTAGCATGCCTTGTTGTGGATATAAACACACACAAGGACCTACAGGTTAGTATTACTATATCAACATAAATGCAGTAGTTCAATATTAACACAACAAAATTGAGTAGTCAGACAACAAAGATTCTGAATTTTCTGCAACATTAAGTAGATTTAGTTTAACATGCTTCATTTTCTTCTATTTTTCCTTATTAAAAACAAACCAATAAGAAAAAATATTTAATAGATCCCAATTCAGCAAAGTCACCTTTACAGAAAATCTTAAAGACATGCTTATTTCACAAAATATTTAAGCAAATAGTAATACAACCCTATTATCGGGTAAGGGTCAATGTTATCTACTCTTTGGATTTACTGTATAGGGCAATAAATTATTATGCTATATATAATGAATATCTGCTACACTTGCATAGTAACATACTACTATGTTAAATGCAGTAATTTTTAACTGTATGTTGAACCTGTTTCTGAGAAGGTTACTGAGTGCACTCTCCTGACGTATATGACTTTACTTGTTTGCTCCCTCTGTTAAGTATTTTGTGTGCTGTAGTATGAGTCCGTAGCTTTTTTATTATGGGCATTTACCAGCTGCACATGAAACCTTTAGCAAATTATGTTTATACATTTATAGATAAACTTAATACATTTTAATTCATAACACATATCATATTAATCAAATTTGTAAGGTATAAACACTTCAGACGATATGTGTCCCAGTACATATGAAGTTGGTTCTGCTACTGAGTTTATTTTAAGCAGGACTAGGCTCTTCTACTTTTATTGTTTGTCTACTTTTTCTTAAAAAGGTTAATTATTTAAAGAATAACCAGTTCATTTGTGAACTGAAAATCTCTATAATTCCTCAGCTACTGAATTAATTGTTAGCATTCCTCTTAACTTTCTAATATTAAAACTTGGCAAGCATACTCTGTTATACCAAGCTTCTTTATATGAATTTATTGTTGTATTAACTATTAAGAGAGCATTAGGATGAATATTTCAAGAGTGAGTGTTGCTTATGACTGCATGTTCCAGCGGTGAAGTGAGCAAGAGGAAAGTCAAGCTCTGATTCTTGCTTTAAACCAGCTTCATGACAGAGGTAATGGTACTGGCATGAAGATGAACAACTAAATCACTCCTTGCCTTTCTCATTTTTTCAAGACAAGATGTACTTGTAGCTAGACACTCATCTTGGGATTCGTGTCAGAGTAGTTTTATAGGAAGAAGGAGGAATGCTTAAGTGAGAAGCTGAGGACTGCAAGATTACTTTTCCTGCGGGTATCCCATCGTCATATTTGAGTTTTACTTGACTCTAGATATGTTACTATGAGGATTATGACTGTTCCTGACTCACAGTGGTATGCTGTTGAATGGGTAGCTGTAAAAAGTGAAGCCTTGCCTTTTACTTTATGTTTGACAAAATATTCAGACCTGGGTTTTAAAACAACCAATCAACCAACCAACCAAGTAATGACAAAAGCTAAAATAAGAAAACAAACAAACAAAAAAACAAACTAGAGAAAAACGACACAACTCAATAAAGGACAGCAAACAGATGTTGAGTTCCTTTCTGGAGAAAGGCAGTATTAAGAGATAATTTACAAATTAAAGAAAGGGGAAATGATGTTAAAAACTGAAATGTCAACAGAAAGTAAACGTGAAATCAAATAATAAAATCTTAAGAAGTTTCAAAATTCATACTCCTGTCCTGTGACCGTATAGTGAGTTCATTTGTTATTACTCATTTGATGATCCACTTCTCTACAGAATATCAGTTAAGCTTTCTGATGCAGCAAGCAGTAAATTTGGTCAGGGCTCTGCATGGGTCAGCAGGTCCCTGGGGTTAGAGGTCAGAAGCAGCAGGGGCTTCCCATAGGGTCATAATGGCAGGGTCATGTGGCCAAGGCCTGTCCTACTGCCCCAGCCCTCCAGGGGGACAAGCCAAAGATGAGGTGGGGTGTTGGCTCACAGGTCACTGTCAGGGTCCATGTCCAGACCAACAGGGTCCATGGCCAGACATAAACATTGCTGTGACAGTGCACCTCAGGAGGGCACCAAAGATGGATCTCTGTCTTAAAAGCAGTTCCTCAAAGAGGGAGCAGCCATTGCTCAAGCATCTTCTGAGTTTCTTCGTAAAAGCTTTTCCCACCAGAGGAGCTGAGTTTGGACTCAGCCAACAAACTCAAGAAAGATGGGAGTGGGCTCAGGCTCCTTACGAATTTTGATCTTCACTTATTTTCTGTGGAATCCTGTTTAAAAATCCTACTTTCCTCCAAAAAAAAGCACATAAATACACAAAGATACTTTCAGAAAAGTTAGAAGACAACACTAAATTTGCACAAAACCAGTATAGAAGTAAAATATCAAGTAAATTCACAGTATTAAAAAAGCTTCAGTCCTAAAAACTTAATTCATGGTTCCACTGTGTATAATTTACTTATCTTGGGAACAAAAGAACCTTGACATGAATAGAATTTATTTGTAGGAGTCAGATGCCCACATTCAACTGAATTAAATGGACAGACAAGTTGATATGCACTAATTCTGCCTGTCAGTTTTAAAGGTGTTTTTCAGTGTTGCAGACACCTGACGTGTTTGCATGCATGCGTATTTTAGTATCGATGGAGTACCTTTTGTTCATCCATTAGAAGACTATGTCCAACAACTTTATTCTTTTATTGTATTCCCCTTTCAAAATGTATGCATATTTCTACTATTCCTTGTTCTCTAAGAGCTTGCCGTGTTCGATCTAACGAAACAAAGAGTGGTTAAGACTGCTGTCTGTCCATAAATGCATTAGGAAGGTAAATACCAGTAATGTCCTGCATCTGCCTTTCAATTGCATTAGTGTTGTGGATGAGAGATTTAGGGTCCTGCTTACCACAGAGAAATGTTTAGATCACTTAAAGGAAAGTGCAACTTAACAGAGTTTGATGGCAAGGTTCACTCTATTACTTACTGCATGCAGGAAATATGCCAAGGATAATTGTGTAAGAATTGTTTTAGAATGATTTATATGGGGACATGAGATCCAAAAGGGTAGAGGGAGGCCCTCCCATTGAGTCACGAGGTTCAGAATGGACCCCATTGCTTTCTGAACTCTTTCTCAGGGAGGAGTCTAGGTGTGGCTGGATACAATCTTAGTCCCAGACTTTGTCAACAGTTTATGTCTAAGGGACATAAAGGGTAAGAGAAAACAGATAAGGGATTATATGTTATTATGCCCAAATGATTATATGTGCACACCCTAGTTTTCAGATTGCTTAGCCAGGATTTCGAAATTTCATCATTCTGCATCTCAACCAACTTACCTTCCCTATAGGGGTCTTGTGCCAGGTCACTCCAGAGTCTGGATCCCAGGTCTCTTGAAGCAAACACTCAGGCATCAAAGTTCACAGAAATGAATAATTTAGTGTCGTAGTATAGCAGTAAGGTTGGCTCGAGCTAGGTGCCTT
Source organism: Pampusana beccarii (assembly GCA_013399365.1). NCBI lineage: Eukaryota > Metazoa > Chordata > Aves > Columbiformes > Columbidae > Pampusana > Pampusana beccarii. The sequence goes on along the minus strand of VWYH01003318.1, from coordinate 399,207 downwards.
CTCAGAGATGCCAAACTGAGCATAGAAGTCCCTGGGTAATTTTACCCTTACAGACAATTCACCTGTCCCTCATGTGATGATTCAGCCCAATAGTAATATTTGAGTTCGGGGTCTTCCTGCTTCTTACTGGATCCTTCAGCTGTCTTCAGGTAGGCCTTTATCTTGTTTAGCTGCAGACATTGTTGATATTTCATAGCCGCTTTGTGCTGGCCTTGAAAGTGTTATTCTGTCTAAATATATTCTCTTTTTCTCAGTGAGGTACAAAATAGGCCTTATTTTGCAGGTGGTGTTGATGGTTCGTAGCTGATTCGCTTTTGTTAAGTTTGGTAAATATTAGATGAACCTTAAAACATACAGATTAAGATTTCAGTGAACTTGGCTTACTGAGTAACACGAAGCAGATATTATTTCAAAAATGACATGACCTTATAATTTTAAGTGATTCATTCTATTTAAAGCATACTTATTTAAACTAAATAATTAATATAAAACTTAAATTTGACTTATCCAGTGATCTGTGACTAGTAAAAGATCATCACCATATAGCCATGCTTGTCTAGCAGGGAGGGCTCAAAGTAGGCTCACCCAGGCTGTCATATATATGGAATAAGTTGATTGGCTGATAGTCAACTTGCAAACAATGGGAAAAGTATGCATAAGAACCCTTTCACCCAAAACTCATCATTGTTCACTGTGCCAGCCTGCTTCCTTCTGGGTTTCCTAAAAGGAGTTCTTGGCCCGGCAGCAGCTCAGGCCTTTGCCTCCTTTGGAGTCTGTACCAAACTGCTGCTGGTTCGTTTAAGGGTGGTCAATTTCATCCATCACAGTTAACTGGGCCAAATAATAGCCAGACACAAAGGACTGTGGTGGATTGACCCTGGACTTTAGCCATCTTTTGAGGAGGTGGAAAAGCTTATGGATCGGGATGAAGACAGGGAGATCACTTACCAATTACCATCACAGGAAAAAACATACTTGACTCGGGACACTTGGCTGCCTGGATCCCCCATGGGTTGTGGGAGTGCTGTGGGTGTCCAAGATTCCAGGGTCCCCATATCACCTGGGTCCCCATATGTACTGGGGGTGGCACAGGTCAGTCCAGATGTCTGAGTGTACCCATGGGTGCTGGTGTCTGGCATAGGGCAGCCCTGGCTTCTTCTCACAGAGACCATCCCAGCAACACCACTGCTTCCAAGACCTGGACACCTACACTCAATGCAATTTCAAATGTCAATTAAGACTCTGAAGTCTAATACTTGCTGAAATGCAGTCCAGCTTCAGCCTTTCAGTTGTGTTGACTGAGGCCAGGAACAACCTGGTTTTAAACAGCACTGATTAGTTCATATAGAGAACTGTACAATAATACTTACCTGTGGCAGACTCACCTGTATTGTATTACAAAGGATGTCTATGCAATATAAAAACTGAAATTAACAATATTAGTATTACTGTTTATCAGTTATTATACCACCTTGATGGAAGAATGAAGATAAAAATGAAGCTCGGCTACCAATAAAATATTTCTGTAGGTCTGCAGCCCCGACTTCTAGGACTTTCTTAGCCACAATAAAAGGTTTCCCAGAAAAAGCTAGGTGCTTTTCTCTGCTGAATGAAGAAAGATAGCTGTTCTCTCTAATAATCCTTTGTATCTCCTCTCTCTTTGCTTAAATATTGCAAAAATAGTTTTGCAACTCTTCACTGTCTAAAATCCATCCTATAAATAACAGCAAGTCATTTTGTATTTTGTTCATTCGGTGTTCTTAAGTCTCATACTTTGCACTTTGTTGTTATAATCTGTGGGTTGCACTGTGATAGCTTTTTCCTTTTCACAGAAAAACACAATTAGCATTAACTTTTCAAATGCACATATACTTAAATTCCAAGCGATCTCTCATTATAGCTTTTCTACCTAAAATTAAATTTTCTTTCAAAGCTTCACATTTTTGCACTTCTTCATTTCATATGGAAAGGAAAAAGGTTGATTTTTTTTTTTTTTTTTTTAGTAAAAATTTGTTTAAGAAGAAGACATTAACATTATTGTGCACTCTAATTGAAACGTAGGTTTTCTTCCTAGAGTTCCCAGACCCCTATCCTTTCACCCTAAAAAATCATGTTAATATATAACAGTTGCCACAGCAAAAAAGACTGATTACCACACAGTGATGCTGGAATCCCTAATTTATGCTAGATACCTATTTGCAAACTGAAAGATTGCTCTTACATGAGGCCATGTGACCTAATTTTCAATCAAAGTTTAATACTGGTAATATATAATTATTGATTTATGAAAATTACAACACTACTAGCCTATCTCCCCTTTTTAAAATGAGGTTAGATTTTAGACTAAGTAGAACATTACTCATTCTTTCTCTGAAATTTGTAGCTCTGCCCCTTACTAATGATCTTATTCAACACGTGGAGAAATATGCACCTAAATTTTAAGTTGTTCACAGTTAAATATATCTTTAAACATATGTAATTGCTTAAATGCAATTCTTGACTTTATCAGAAGTATAAGATTAAGACAGAGGAAAGCAAGGAGAAACAGAACACTGTAAGATTCAGCATTATTTACAAAGAAGGCAGTATGTGCTAAATTATCCTGGTTTTCATTTACATTAGTAAATCTACATGTGTGCTTTAAGTTCAACATCTGCTCGCATATTTCTGAAGTCTGAAGCTAACTACAGAAAATATACATATGTTGATTTAGCAGTTAAATCTCTATTTAAGATGACATTCAAAGTATGGTTTCTAATTTTCAGAGGCAAATCCCCTAGAAATGTCTGAATACTGCAAAACACATTTTAATAAATCCATTCTCCAGCATACACTGTGTGAAGAAAAATATAATTTTTGTAAACTCTCCCTTCCAAAAAAATTATGCTTATATGCAGTTAATTATGCAGCTTGTATTTCTCATAAATGGTACTAGTGTACAGACAGTTCTAGTGCTTCCCTAGCAGTACCTTAAAAATACATTAATATCTTCCTATATTAAAAACAGGGAAAAGAAGGAAGAACAGATTTTCCAGATTATAAATACAGTTATTAACACAAGCAGAAGATGAAAACTTTAAATCCTTCAACAGATATTTATATAAATTTTTCAGTGTATTTCCTATTACAATGTAATTCTTCTTGAGGCACATAAAGTATTATTTCAAGAAGTCTTCCTCCCCACTCCATTTTCTTCCTCACTATAGTTTGAAATCCATTTTGTATATTTCTGCCTATCAGTTTTAAAAAAAAATCACATTTTTAGCTCCATTTACTTCCAAAATGAAGAGATATAAATGACTGTTTTCATTTAAAACCAAAGACATCTTCAATATCTCAAAATGCCATTTGCTATTCTGTTCTGCTGATGCACATCTTAATCATTTCACATACCTCTTACAACTTTAAATTTGCCTGAATTTAAGAAAACAAGAGAAAAATATATATACATACAGCTTCTATTGTCTGAAGGTAGAAACAAGAGTGAACATGATTTCACATATCTGTTGAAAGAGAGAACAAGAAAAAAAATAAAAGCTTCCCTTTTTTGTTCCTCTATGGTTAAAGCATACCCCTACTGAAAACTGCATAAGCTTTTCCATTGGTTTCACTTCTTCACTGCTCTAGTCTTCTTTAGAGCCATTCAGTGCTCCCTGGAGTAAAAGATAAGTTTCACATTGAAATTATTGAGATCTGTCTATTTGAATGAAAGGAGCATTTGGACAGAATCCAACCACTGTCTTTTTTCTGTGCCTGATAAATCACTTCTGACCAACTAAGGGATCTGAAGTGCAGAAACAGGCATTTACAGTCTCATTGCAACTCTTATACAGTCCTAGCAACTACCAATGAGAGGAGAAATATCTGATGGAAAACCGCACCATACAGAGATACACGTAGGAAAGCATATTTTTTGCTTAAAAATAGTGTATTATTTCAAGCCTCCAAAAGGAAAGAACAATACCTATGAATACCACTTCTTTATCTGTACATAAATTCATACCTTATTAACAAATTTGATATTATTTTTCTTGCTTCAAAAGTTCTTTAAAGGTTCAAAGTAGAAGAAACAGCATTTATGTTTAAAAGTTCTTAGGGAATACAGATTATACACATCCAAAAGGCTTCTATACTGTCCTACAAATAAACACCAGACAGCACAGGAAAAACAAACAAGTTATGGGATCAGCCAAGAGGAATAGTCTAGCATTCAATATGTCTGTCTTTCACACACTTAATCATATATTATGTCTATTTGACCTTCGATGTTGTGATATAAACATCGCTGAGTAATTACTATACCATTCTCATACAGAAATTACAGAGTACATGTACTACTCTGTTTCTCTCCATTAACTGTAAAGGATTTTGAGGTGACTAGTTCAGCTGTAAACTATCTCTGGTCTGAAATAGGAGAGATGAGTCCCAAGTTCGATGAATAACTGAAAACAAAAACGTGCAAAAGAAAAAAACAAACAACAACAAGCCACAAAAAACCAAACCAAAACAAACAAACAAAAAAACCCAAACAAAAAACAACAAACAAACCCAAAACAAGCTAACAAACCAAACGAACAAAACAACCCACATTATAATGTGGCATTGTGCTTACTAAGCAGCACCAATAGTTACATATTGTATTTGGGATCCTGTGACATTAATGGCAAGGGGCATGAGATTCAGAAGTGCATATTCACAGGCATCTGAATGACCGAAGTTGGATAAATTATGATTCTAAGTCATAGATCCTTGTTCTGAGCAGGTCCCAGAAATATGAAGTGCAATTTGATGTATTTTAAAATTATTATTTATTTTCACCATAATAGAATCATAAAATCAGATAATAGTTCGGGTTGGAATGGACCTTCAAAAGTCATCTAGTCCAACCCCCCTGCAATGAGCAGGGACATCTTCAACTAGATCAGGTTGCTTAGAGACCTGTCCATCCTGGCCTTGTATGTTTCCAGGGACGGGGCATCTACCACCTCTCTGGGCAACCTGTTCCAGTGTTTTGCCACCCTCATTGTAAAAAATTTCTTCCTCATGTCTAGTCTGAATCTCCCCTCTTTACGTTTAAAACCATTACCCCTTGTCCTATCACGACATGCCTCTGTAAAAAGATCCTCTCCACCTTTCTTGTATGCCCCCTTTAGGTAGTGAAAGGCTGCTCTAAGGCCTCCCTGGAGCCTTCTCTTCCCAGGCTGAACATGCCCAACTCTCTCAGCCTGTCCTCATAAGAAAGGCGTTCCAGCCCTCTGATGATTTTTATGGCCTTCCTCTGGACCCTCTCCAACAGGTCTATGTCCTTCCTGTACCGAGGGCTCCAGATCTGGATGCAGCACTCCATGTGAGGTCTCACAAGAGCAAAGTAAAGGGGTAGAATCACCTCCCTTGACCTGTTGGCCATGCTTCTTTTGGTGCAGCCCAAGATATATTTGGTCTTCTGGGCTGCAAATGCACACTGCTGGCTCATGTCCAGCTTTTCATCCACCAGTACCCCCAAGTCCTCTCGGCAGGGCTGCTCTCAATCCCTTCATCCTGTACTGATACTGGGGGCTGCCCTGACCCAGGTGCAAGACCTTGCACATGGCCTTGTTGAACCTCATGAGGTTTGCACGGGGCCACTTCTCGAGCTTGTCCAGGTCCCTCTGGATGGCATCCTGTCCTTCAGGCATGTTAACCGCACTACTCAGCTGAGGGTGCACTCAATTGCAATGCCTATGCTGTCAATGAAGACATTAACCAGTACTGGTCCCAGTACGGACCTCTGAGGGATACCGCTTGTTACCAGTGTCCATCCAGATATTGGGTCATTGAGCACTACTCGGAGGGACTTTGGTCCCCCAGTCTCTGCCCTTCAGCTCATTTTTCACTCAAGAAGTGTCAGAACAGAGCTTGCCAGTCAAGATTGAGTCAAATAAGTTGTTGAGTACCTCAGCCTTCTCCTTGTCCGTTGTTACCAGTCTGCCAGTCTTGCTTATCAGGGTGGATACACTTTCTTTGACCTTCCTTTTTTGGTTGTCATACCTCTAGAAGCCCTTCTTGTTATTCTTTGTGTCTGTTGCCAAATTCAGCTCCAGCTATATCTTGGCCTTCCTGACCCCATCTTTGCACAACCAGTCATTGTCCCTATACTCTTCCCAGGATACCTGTCCCTGCTTCCCCTTCGTGTGCATTTCCTTCTTGCCCTTTGGTTTATCTAGCAGGTCTCAACTCAGCCATGCTGGCCTCTTGCCCTCCTTACCTGATTTCTTACATCTGGGGTTCATGAGCTCTTGTGCTCGATGGAAAATGTCCTTAAACATCTGCCAGCTCTGTTCTGCTCCCTTGCCCCTGAAGGCAGTTTCCCATTCAGTTCTGTTGACTAACTCCTTAAAGAGCTGGAAGTTGGCTTTCTTAAAATTCAGGATCCTGATTTTATTCTTTGCCTGTCCTACATCCCTCAGGACTGTAAACTCCACGAGCATGTGATCACTGCATCCCAGGCTGCCTCCAAAACAAACATCACCAATTAACTCTCTTGCATTGGTGACCATCAGGTCCAGTATCACACCCCCCCTGGTTGGGCTGTCTATTACCTGACTTAGGAAGTTATTCTCAAAGTACTCTAGGAGTCTCTTGGATTGCCTACAGCTCATGTTGAAAACATGAATGGAGTCGCAGAAGCATAAACTGACAATGTCACAAAGCCTCATATTCTAAATTTCACTGTTGTGTTCTGTTTTCCTAATTTTGTTTTAAAACTAAACAGAATGATATATGTACAAATTACCTATTACCAGATGGAATATATGAGTTTGCTTCCCCACTCTTCTTTAGCATATAAAATTATTGAATCACAATCATTAATTAGTATCACATAGAGTTTCAAACATGTATGGAAAATGATGTGACATTATGAAGCTTTCCATATGATGTATCACACCTGGTTACATCAGCACACATTGTTATCTTGAATTATTGGATTGGTTTGCTTCATTAAATAGAATTGTTTTTAAAAGTTTTCACCATTTTTCAGTCCATGGGTTTTTTTAAGCTTTGTCCTAGAATACCACTAAAAGTCCTTATTCTCTGACGCAATTCTGGAATGCTAGCATACTTTACTTCTAGGTTATTTTATCCCTTTTTTTGTAAGAAAGTTTTCCCTTAAATTGATTAGGACATTTTTTCCATAGATTTGTCTTTCTGTTTTGCTAGTCTAACAACTCTCATAACATTACTGCCAGCGGAATAGAAAAACAGAAGAATTTTTAGCACAAATATCTTTAGGCATGTTGTTTCACTTCTAAGTTAGGAGCATATGCTTTCTATTTAATCACTGAAGAACTATAGATGCTACTTGAGCATGATTCAGCATCAAAGCTCTGGAACAGAGTCTGATCTAATCACCCAGAGTAGGGGACTGCTGGAGGACATAACAGTTGCCTCCATATCATGCATATGCTTTTTTTTTTTTTTTTCCCCAAAGAAAACCAGGTGCAGAGAAGGAGGAATTGTGCATTCAGATGCCAGTGTACACACAACTGGGTCGTGCATCTGGATGTGCAACATGGAAAGAAATCCTATATTCCATACATCAGAAGTAGCTTTAAAAAACCTAAATTAGATTCCTAAACCAGATGGTATAAATGTACTTCTGTCTGGTACATCCTTCCAGGCACTCAGGGACACATAAATATTTTATCCATTTCTGCTGTGATTCTGAGAGGGTTTAAAGACCAATCACAGTCACTTCAAGTATGTACAAGACATATACAAATCTGTACAAAATAATGAGAGATTGTACATGTGTACCTGAATCAACTCTTATCACACTCAAAATTTTCTTATGGGCAAAAAGTGAACACATCTTTTATGCAGACACAGGAATTTATTGATACTTTAAGTAGTGTTTTAAGAGTCTAATCAAAATACAACAAGCACTTACAATTAACCTAGTTACAATGATATTAACACTTTTGATTCAAACTGTTAAATTACTCCCAATTCCCATTAATAATTTAGTTTAAAGTATTGTGCACACAGAGTTCCTGGTATCTTCCTCTGTTCTCCATTGCTACACTCACCTTTCTAAGCACCTGCAGTCAAGGGCCATTTCTCCTACTATGTGATACTGTGGTGGGTTGCCAGAATCACAGAATCACACCGATCACACAGAATGTTAGGGATTGGAAGGGACCTCGAAAGATCATCTAGTCCAATCCCCCTGCCAGTGCAGGAACACCTAGATGAGGTTACACAGGAAGGTGTCCAGGCGGGTTTTGGATGTCTCCAGAGAAGGAGACTCCACAACACCCCTGGGCAGCCTGTAATCCAGAGCCAGTATCCAGACTCCTTTGGCAAGAGGAGTGTGGTGTCAGTAGCAGTGGTAGTTTACTTTATTTCCTCTTCAGTCTTGCACATGGTGTTCTTTTTCATGTTTCCAAACAGACTGTTGCTAAGACTTTTTTTTTTTTTTTTCCTGATTCAGAAATTTAGTTTCAATGATTATTAAGTGTTCTTAATTCTCTACCATATGTGGTACAACTCCTTGGTACAGTTGCGTAAAGCTAAGCTCAAGTTACAAGCAAGTTATAAGACAGCTATTAGATTGTTAGGCAAAGTGATGCTGCAGCCAAAACTAAGATGAAACAAAGTCAAGATGAGGCAGGTCTATTAAGGCCTGAAAAGACATTAGCCCTTTAATTGCTAAGTTAGCAAAATAACTGTGGTTAGGTAAAAACTGTCAAAACACTACGTTTGCTGTGTTGCAGAGCTATACTTGTGGTAGTTCTTACGTATCTTCTGGAGTCTTAGAGAATTGAAGTGCTCATCTTTTGTGAATGGGTTTTGTAACAAATTATCATCTTCTGTTTCATTGTTTTGCTTCTTCATTCAATGTTTTCCTACCTACAGAGAACTTTCTCTGAAGGTAGCCTCTTGTTTCCCTTCTGCCCACAAACCCTTAAACTGCTTACCCTGCTGCATTCTCTCTGGATATCTATGATTCTGTAAGTGCAATACAATTTTTCTAACCTAGGCTTTAATGAGTTAGTTTTCTGGGGCTGAGATATTAATCCAAAGACCTTCGTATAAGCCAGAGATAAACAAGCATATTTCCACTTATTTTTAAGGTCACACCTATCTAGCACTGGGTTGTAGTTATGTACCTTTGATTAAAAATGTAAATATTTCTTACATGTGTTAGTTTCTGTTGTTTCTCTGTGCACTGTTTCTAAAATAGTGTGACGATTGTTTTGCAATTCAGCAGAACAGTGTTTTTATAGAATGAAAGCAAGGATGTCTCTTGCATGTATTGGCGATAGCCTTAGGGCACATGAGAATACTTGAATGGGAAAACAAAACAGAAGCCAAAACAAACCTATACACACAAAATGAATCTAAAATTTCTAGTGTTGACAGGTTGTTGTATTAGATTCTCTATAGTCTAATTCATTTTATTTTAGAGTTACAATATCCATACAAAATAGAGACCTTTTCAGTAGAGCTGTTGAAACTTTCATTTACTTTCAGATCTTTCATCCAAAAAAACCCACCAAAACCCCAACTCCATACTCTGAATTTCTCTTAATAAGGCTCGGAATCTGAACTGTTGGTTTTTTTTTTTTTTTTTTTAATATGTAGTCTTCAAATAGAAATCTATATGTGTTTCCACAGACTCCTAAATGCATATCTATATATTTGGACACATGTTGAAGTATTCAAACTTACATATTATTTTTCATTTGAGCATTCTTAAAAGTAGTGGTTTTACTGGTTTATGCTTTAGAACAGGAAAAAGAGAATCAAATCTGTCATGTAAATAGTATTTTTTTCAGAATTTCTTAATAATTTTATTTTTTTAATATATTTCATGATTTTGTGACAGAAGTGAACTCAATTTTTTAGGAGTTTAACACTCATTTGTGAGACCCAGCTTGTATCTTTAAATTAAATTTTCAGTTGTGAATTATTATGAATTTATTGTAATATAAAGAAGGTTTTTCAACAGCTGCCAGTACTGGTCAACACATATCCCATTAGCTTCAGTATAAGCACAATTATAACAAGGCTGGTTGAGACTGTGGAAACAGCACTTGTAAAGTTTTATTGCCTTTAAAAAAAAAAAAAAGTTAAAGTGATGTAAGTGATCTGTACAAAGCTTGTTAAGGAAAGAACAAATAATCAGAAAACAGAAGAATAAATTTAATCCAATATCAAGTTTGAGATTCAAATGACAATGGGGAAGATTTACAGGAAAACAGGGAAAAAAATACTTGTGTAGGAAGCGTCGGTTTGTTTTGAGTTTGTTGTTTGGGGTTTGGGGTTTTTGTTTGTTTTTTGTTGTTTGTTTTTTGTTGTTGTTTGTTTTTTGTTGTTGTTTGTTTGTTTTGTCTCTCTGTGTGATACTTTTTTTTTTTTTTTTAATAGCACAGACTGTCACTGTAATATAAAGCCTGTGTTAGTTTTGACAGCAATAATTCAGGAATACTCACACTTTCATTCAGGGACAGATTTGTCAAACAGTTACTGTAGGCATTTAGACACCCGCAGTAAAAGTCACAACATTACTAACAACGATATATAGCTTAATAATACCCTATTTTTCACTCAGAAAATTACCATACTTTACAACAAAAATTTCACCATAGGGAATTTTATTAGCACTGGTAAATACAAATGTCAGCAGCAGCATCCTGAGAGCACTTGAGTGATGAAAAAGGCCACAGGATACCATCTATAATACTGGACTTCATATCATATTATGTCATAAGGTCTATTCATACTGAATATGTGCATTGTGACTTCAGGGTAACCAGAGATACACTTGAGACAGCAGTGGAACTTCCATTATAACTCAAAGGTTTGGGGTCTTGTTTGTTTGGATTTTTTAATTCTACTATAAGAATTACATCTAAAATAGACTTGAATTTCGTTTGTTTGTTTGTTTGTTTGTTTGATTGATTGATTGCTTTTTATTACCTTCCCTTTGGGTTTAAAAAAACCCCTCAACCTTCCAGGTTTTGCCTGACAGCAATTTTTTAGTTAGTTAGTTATTTCCCGGTAATGCTGCATGGAGTCTGTTTTTCATTTTTGTAAATTGGTACAAGTTCATTTTAGTAAATACAAAAACTGGATTGCTTGTTGGACTGAACATAAACTAGCAATAGAGACAGATTAACCCCCCATTTTGCTCTTCTGCTTGTGATCAAGGACATACCTCCAAATGTATGGTGTTCCTTTGAGTCATCCACTAAGCAAGCAGCTAGATGGTGGACCACATAATTCACAAACAGGAGTTGGCACATTGAATTGAAAGCTGGTACTTGGGCAAGCCAGCAGATTTCAACTCAGCTTTTGTCCTAGAGAAAGGCATGATTTTATCTCATGGAGCTGCCTAAGTGGCTTTTAAAGTAACACCACTGCATATTTCTCTTGTTTTGGAGTCTATGTGAAAGCCAGTTCCATTACAGACTGCATTTCTGTTAAAATGACTGAGGCTGGGATTCCTCTGACATAATGTGGTGGTGTGGTTTAAACCTGGCAGGCAGCCCAGCCGCACACAGCTGCTCACTCACACCTCACTAGTGGGATGTGGGTGAAAATCAGAAGGGTAAAAGTGAGAAAACTCCTGGATTGAAATAAAGATTTTTTAATACATAAAGCAAAAGCTTCACATGCAAGCAAAGCAAAATAAGGAATTTGTTCAGTTCTTCCCATCAGCTGGCACATATTTAGCCATTTCCAGGAAAGCAGGCCTCCCTCACATGTAATATGATTTATTGGGAAGACAAACACTGTAACTTTGAATGCCCCCCCGCCCACACACACACTTCTTTCTTCTTCCCCAAGCTTTTATTGCTGAACGCAATGTCATACGGTATAGGATATCAATTTGGCCAGTTGGAGTCAGTTGTCCTGTTTGTGTTCCCTCCCAGGTTCTTGTGCACCTCCAACCTACTCACTCGTGAGGAAGCATGAGAATTAGAAAGGCCTTGATGCTGTGTTAAGCACTATTCAGCAATGGCTAAAAGATGGATGTGTTATTGACACTGTTTTCATCACTGTGATGGACATGGTATGCATCTTTTTATGCCTTAAACAGCTGGCTTTTGCAACTCCTGACCAGGAGGAAGAGATAAATGTTGTGGAGACAGGACTTACCTCTTCCTTGAGGCCTACCTATTCTCTGCAAAATGAAGGCTTCATTAATGATATCTCTTCCTTAAGCCATCATTAATTGGTCTTGAACAAAGGGAGGGTTATTCAGCAATCACTGATGAGATACGGGAAATAAAGAATCACCAGCTACCCCTAGAGTACCAACCAACTAACTTCTGGGTAATTCTGGGACCACTGTGGCTGATGCACTTGACCCCCCTTCAAGGATATGGACCAAAACCAATGTCTACAACTGAGCAAAACAGAGGCCCACATGGAGTCAGGGAAAAAGGGTCCAATGGGGAACAAGGGACCTGCTGGTGAAATTTTGCTATTGGACTGAATCTTGGTGTGAATGGTTTGTAAAGATACAAAAGTCTGTAGTTTTCTATGCTTGGGTGGACCTCTGTGTAGGTACCTGACTTGAGCCAGCCCTTCTGTTATTTTACTCCATTAAGTATTTTTCCTGAAAATTTTGCTTCTTGAAAGTCTACTTTGCATGCAACTACGGGTCTCCCCTGAAAGTTTGCCTTTGGAGCTCTAAGTACAGAGTCCAGAGCGAACGGTTATCAGGGGAAGAAGAACCCTGAACGTTTTCATTGTGACGTATATATGCATCGCCTGACAGTTTGCCTCCAGAGCTTCAAAACGCAGCCCCTGGAGTGAACAGTCCTCAGGGAGAGAAGACACCTGAAGGTTTGCTTCATGAACGAATATAGGTGCCTGGTAAGTGATAAGTGATATCTGGTTTGGTATATCTACCCCATGCAGTAAATAACAGAGCAAACTCGCCACAGAACTCTTTAAGGTCGCGCTTCTCTTTAGGAAATATAAACAGCAAGCTGAACCCTAAATTACTGCCCCGCAACAGACCACCGACCCATTTCTGGAACAGTCTCTTTAATTAGCATGAAGAGTGAGCAGAAGGAGGAGATGAGTCGCCCTCTCCTGTCTCACATGCCAATGAACTTAAGTATAAAAAACCTCGCACTTGAGACACTAGTGAGAGAAATTTCAACATACCCACCACCAAGAGAGCTACAGAGATCATCACTGGATTGACAGACCCTTGGAGTGGTAAAATCTCACCTTTATTTGGATATCTTAATTTATCTCTCTTTTTTCTCTCTTTCTAACTTTATTCTGGGCACATAAGAGTAATATCATTGTGAGTTTCGTTGTTGAAGTCTTGTTAAGTTTTATGATATATTTACAAACATCTGCCAAACCACTATTTGCTGTAATTCCACTGAGTTTTTAGTAAATTAGTGATTTAATTGAACCTGTCGGGTAATTGTCGTTACTCCCAGTCACCACGTAGAGTATGTAAAAGTTTACTTCACCTTCACCCAACTAAGTGGGGTGGGATAAACATGAATCCAAAACATAACACCATACGAACTACTACGAATAAAATTAACTCAATTCCAGCCAAAATCAGTATAACTGTTTTGCTCTGAGAGATAAGCAAGTTCATCAATAAAAATCAATAACAATAGATGACACACAATACATTATATTATCCTTCATTATATAATAATAATAATAGTTGGATTACTGTGTTAACCTTGTTATTAAAGATGTGATTATATACAAAAAACCCGTAACTTAACACTTGCAATGGCAGCACACATGGTCTTACAGACACAAAGGATAGTAGGATCATAGAACAGTTTGGGTTGGAAGGGACCTCCAAAGGTCATCTAGTCCAACCCCCCTGCAATGAGCAGGGACATTTTCAACTAGATCAGGTTGCTCAGAGCCCTGTCCAAGCTGGCCTTGAATGTCTCCAGAGACGGAGTGTCTACCACCTCTCTGGGCATCCTGCTCCAGTATTCTACCACCTTCATTGTAAAAACTTTATTCCTCGTGTCTAGACTGAATCTCCCCTCCTTTAGTCTAAAACCATTAACCCTCGTCCTGCTGTAAAACGCCCTTCTAAAAAACCTGTCTCTATCTTTTTATAGGCTCCTTTTAAGTACTGAAAGGCCACGATAAGGTCTTCCCAGAGCCTTCTTTTCTTCAGGCTGAACAACCTCAACTCTCTCAGCTTTTCCTCATAGGAAAGGTGTTCCAGTCCTCTGATCATCTTGGTGGACTCATCTGGACCCTCTCCAACAGGTCCATGTCTTTTCTGCACTGAGGGTTCCAGACCTGGATGCAGTATTCCAGGTGGGGTCTCACCAGAGCAGAGTAGAGGGGCAGAATCACCTTGACCTGCTGGCCATGCTTCTTTTGATGCAACCCAAAATAAAATTGGCCTTCTGGGCTGCAAGTGCACATTGCTGGCTTATGTCCGGCTTTTCATTCACCAGTACCCCCAAGTCCCTCTCAGCAGGGCTTCTCTCAATCCATTCAAGCCCCAGCCTGCATTGATACCAGGGGTTACCCTGACACAGGTGCAAGACCTTGCACTTAATCACAGAATCACAGAATCACAGAATGTTAGGGTTGGAAAGGACCTCGAAAGATCATCTAGTCCAATCCCCCTGCCAGAGCAGGAACACTTACATGAGGTTACACAGGAAGGCATCCAGGCAGGTTTTGAATGTCTCCAGAGGAGACTCCACAACCCCCCTGGGCAGCCTGTTCCAGTGTTCTGTCACCCTCACCGTGAAGAATTTTCTTCTCAAATTTAAATGGAACCTCCTGTGTTTCATTTTACACCCATTGCCCCTTGTCTTATCATTGGTTGTTACCGAGAAGAGCCTGGCTCCATCCTCATGACAGTCACACTTGGCCTTGTTGAGATTGTCCTTCTTCTTGAGATTGTCCAGGTCCCTCTGGATGGCATCACACCCTTCAGCCATATCACCTGCGCCACTCAGCTTGTTATCAACCCCAAACTTGCTGGGGATGCACTCAATCCCAATGTCTATGCCATTGATCAAGATATCAAGATACCAAATAGTACTGGTGCCAGCATAGATCCTGGCACTTTCACACTTTGACACATTAACTACAACACCATCACCTTTCTAGCTACCAGAGACCCAGTGTGGCAGAGCAAGGATGTCAGGGTTACTCTGGGAAAGTACTCATGCTGGTGGTAGTGAGTACCTGCTGCCCACTAGGGTCTGCTCCCTTTCTGGTGCTAACCATGGTGTACATGCACAGTGTGTTTGCTCTGCGTGCACAGCAAAGGCAGGGTCATCTTCTTCCTCTCTCTGACCTTTGGTCTGGCCCTGAGATGGGTCTTCTCTGGGGTGAGTGGAAGAATGTGCAAAACTCAGCTTGCCATGGCTTGTGTTGACCTTGGTGACATCATGTGGATCAACTTGCCAGAATGTTTCCAGCAGTCTGGGCATTAGTGGTGCTAGTTTCAACAAGCAAAGCTCAATAGTTGCTTTCTTTTCTTTGTCTATCTTCTCAAAGCTACAGTTTACATATTTATTTCTCTCAGATTTCAGCACCAATGGAAAGCTATGCAGACTCCTCCACAGCCAGTATCCATGCCTATGTTTGGATATAAAATAACAAAGGGACATATAACCCATTTATGCAAACTATTTTAAACCACATTTAGCACATGGAAAGTAAAGTTTGAGACTCTTTTTTCCCCTGTACCCACGATCAAAGTTAATAGAAGTTTTCCTAGTGTAAAATGGAGACATTACACTAATTTCAGTATAGTTTTTCTACATAGTAATGCTGTAATGTACAACAGAATCTATTGTTTAGAACTTTGCAATAAAATTCATCTAAAAATCATTTTGTTTTGATGGATAAACAACATAAAACTTATTTTCCTTTTTAAATCACGAATCGTGTTTTTTAATCAAAATTTTATGCTTCCACAATCATGCTAGTTAAACTTCACAGTACCATTCTACAAATAGAAATCTGTAAAATCATTCAAATCCAGAAAGACTAACAATAAGAAAGATATGCAACGAAATGTGATATAGAAGATGTATTTGATAAAGATTTGATAAAGAATCTCTTTGAAAAAGTTAACTCATTAAATCTACGTTTTGTCTAAGCTTGTGGTTATAATTTATGTGGTAGGTGAGCCTTGGCCAGCAACCAAACTCCCACACAGCCACTTACTCCTAAATGAGAACAAGGGAGAAAACAGGAGAAAAACAGGAACAGGAAAGATCATGGCATGAGATAAAGTCAGGGAGATCACTTACCAATCATCACCACAGGCAAAACAGATTCAACATGGGGAAAATCAATTTATTGCCAATTATGCAAGACTTGGGTAGCAAGAAACAAAAAACATTAAACCAGCACCTTTTGTCCCACTGTTCCCAGGCTCAACTTCACACCTTCATATCCAAGTACTCTACCTCTTCCCCTTCAGAGTGGCACAGGGGAGGATGGGAAAGAGAGGTTGTGGTCAGTTCGTAACACCTCCTCTCTGCTGCTCCTTCCTCACACTTTCTCCAAGGTTGACTGGGCTCTTCACAGGCAGGAGGAAATGTCTGTTCCATCACGGAGCTCTTCATCCTCATTCTCCTCCTCTTCCTCAGGTCTTGGTTTCCCATCTGCTCTTTCTCATTCTTTTTCTTCCCACCCTCTTCTCCCTCTCTCTGTCATTTTTACGTTTTCTTAAGCTTGTTTTCCCTGAGGTGCCATTATCTTGGCTGAAGGATTAAGTTATGTCCTGTGGTAGGTTCATTTGAGCCGACTGGAACTGGCTGCGTCCAGCACGCGTTGGCCCTGGCCTCTCCTCATAGAGGCCACTTCTGTAGCCCTCTGTTACCAAAACTTTGGTACCTACAGCAACAGACTTTAACTCAGCAAGTCTTTGCTGATTTCATAAAGTCCAAGGCCACCTTCTCCTCTACTAGTTGTTCTTGCAGTATCCTTTGTTCTTCATTACTTCTTTTTCAGTCATGTGGTAAATGGAAACTGGAAATTTATCTGCTAAAGACTATCCTCTCCACATACACAGAGCACGATAGAATAGAAGAGGTCAGAGATGAGGACCGCTGTATTTAATGATGGCATAGACTTACCTCAAATGAAAATAAAGCAATACTAAATTTTAATGTGCCAACTCTATAGCATCAGTGAATAAAGACCAATAAGAAGTATTCTTTCCACCTGACTGAGCAGATCTTTCTGATATCATTAATCATTCACCTTATCTAGACAAACTGAAGAACTGGGCAATCACCAACCACATGGAGTTCAACAAGGGCAAGTACCAGATTTTGCACCTGGGACAGGGCAACCCTGGCTGTATATACAGACAGGAGGATGAGATACTGGAAAGCAGCTCTGAAGAGAGGGATCTGGGGGTTCTGGTTGATGGCAAGTTGAATATGAGCCAACAGTGTGCCCTGGCAGTCAAGAGGAACAACCATGTCCTGGGGTGCATCAAGCACAGCATTGCCAGCCAGTCGAGGTAGGTGATTGTCCTGCTCTGCTCTGCACTGGTGCGGCCTCACCTGGAGTACTGTGTGCAGTTCTGGGCACCACAGTATAAAAAGGATATAAAGCTACTGAAGAGCATCCAGAGGAGGGCCATGAAGTTGATGAAAGGTTTAGAACAGAAGCTGTATAAGGAGTGGCTAAAGTCACTTGTTTTGTTCAGCTTAGAGGAGACTAAGAGGAGACCTCATCACAGTCTACAGCTTCCTCACACGGGGAGGAGGAGGGGCAGGTTCTGATCTCTTCTCTTTGGTGACCAATGATAAGACCCAAGGGAATGGCTGGAAGATGTGCCAGGGGAGATTTAGGTTGGATATTAGAAAAAGGTTTGTCACCCAGAGGGTGGTAGGGCACTGGAACAGGCTCCTCAGGGAGGTAGTCACAGCCCCAAGCCTGACAATATTCAAGAAGCAATTGGACAACGCCTTCAGACACATGGTGTGAATTGTGGGGTTGTCCTATGCAGGAACAAGTGTTGGGCTCAGTGATCCTTGTGCATCCTTTGCAACTCAGGACATTCTATGATTTTATGATTCTTTATTCTCTTTCCTAATCACTCCGTGGGATGATCATCTTATAAGAATTCAATTCAGACATCATGTATCATTTGGCTTTTGGCTCCTGTTCTTTTCCCTTACAATGTAATGAAAACTTACACGCATTTGTCAAACATACAACTTCTAAATACCATGGAAACATTTCAGAATGAGTAAAATAACTTCATGCCATTTATATTTTTCATTGGAAAGAACAATAATGATATATGCACATTGTGCCTGTGATAAATTTGTAGCAGACAGAAAACCTTGTATCACAGTTTTAAACACAGGAAGGAAATACTTGAAACTTCTAATGAAAGAATTGAAGACAGAGACTCAGAGGCTGATGAATAGAAGATATTTCTCAGATAAATCATGATTTTAAATAAAAAGTTAGATAATAAAATTAAATGATTTTTCATCATAGAATTATCAAAATAAAGCTTTTAATTTTCACTATGTTGACAGTACTATTAGAACTCAAACCAGGACACAATGAAATCATCAGTTTTCTATATGGCGGATATAGTCCATCTATCCATAAACCTGCTTCTTGAGTTTGTTATTCAATTTTTTTCTTTCATGTGCAACCTCTTCAAAAGCCAAGTAAAAAAAAAACCTTCCATGTGGGTCTTCATAGTATGTTTTGTCACGCAGACAGGGAACAAAAAGAACTGTAGACAGTTTGTAACTAATGTATAAAACAAGAGGCAACAACTGAGTGGATTAAAAAAAAAAAAAAAGAAAAAAAAAAGAATGAAAGCAAACCCAAAAACCATTATTAATCCATAGCCTGTGCAGCAATCATAGGACACCAATTCTCTAACTCTTGGCAACTGTTTTCAAGAGATTGCAACAACAAAGAAGTCTCTGGAGGAACATGGAGGAAAATAATACCAGCTGATGGTCTTGACTGGCAAGACTGCTGCTCAAGGGGCTTAAAAGTTGATAATGTTGGAATTCTCAGTCAGCATTTTTCAAACAGAAAACAAATTTTCCTGGTACGCAATACATCTTGCAACACACGTGGCAGTACAAAAGCCAAGAGAGCTTCTGTATTAATGTCAAGGTTTCATGGTAAGAGATTTACAATAACAGTAATAGTAATGTAGTTTCTAGTAGGCTTGTAATACAAATTAGGTACATTTTGTTGTAGTGTTATATAAAGATTTATTCATGCAAGTTGAACATGGTCACATAGCTCACTTTTGACAAAGCCATAGATTACTTATGCAGTTCATCTCACACAAAAATTCTCTTACATCATACATCAACCATGAAGTACAAGATACGATGACTTCCAGATATTTCAGAAACAGTCTTTGTGCATATGAGATTAGTTCTCCTTAGCATCATGAGTCTCCAACAAAATATAGTAACTGAAGTGCTTTAAAAAAATGACCTTTTAATGTTCAGGTTTAGCTGCCTGCCTGCCCCATCCCCCCCCCAAGGCAGAACTGAAAACCTATAGCTGCAAATATCATATATGATCTAGATGTAAAATTAAACATCTCAGCATGGGATTCAAAAACAATCTAGTTAATAGAGCTGTCTCTTCCTGTGACTTTTTAATAAATCTCTGCCAGATAACAACAGTGAGTAAGAAAGGCTGATCCACCTGTGGAATGACTTATCCTCAAAGAGAAGTTTATCTCTACATTGAATGCAAAGAAACACAGATGACAGTTTAGGTTAGCAATGAGATGTTGAAGTTTAGTAAGATGAATCCCACTTCCTGTAATAACTGGTGAACAGAAATAGAAAGACAATGTCTATGAAGACACTAAGTTAATTCCTAATATTTCTTACAGACTCTGTATGGTCAAACTACAAAATCAATACAGATCTAACAGCTTCTAAGGTTTAAATATTTGATGCTTACTTAACTTGACATTCTCTTGTGTTCATGACAGAATCTGGAATTCAATAGTCCATATTCTTCTGTTTCCTTTGATAATCCAGATCCTCCAGATCCGAATGGTTGTCTCATTTTACAACTGAAGAATTAAAACAGGAAAGGTGGAATTCGTCTCCCCTAAACTAAGTGCCCAGATGATTTATGCTGAAGGCTAAGATTGCCTATGCTCACTGCCTGTATTGCTAATGAAGAAAAATAAGTATTTTTCAGAGAGGAATTCAACTAATCTCTCTCAGATTTTGTTAAATACAGAGAGAGCCTAGGATAACTGCGTCAGACTTATGCATTTAACTTTTTGTGATCTAAAAATTAGATGACACTAATCCTACTAGTCAAAATGATATATCCGTTCCTCTCACCATTGACTCACTTCTCCTAGTTTGAAAATTCTCATATTGCTCATGCAAGTCTTGTCTGGCCAGACAGTAGAGACACTTACTGACTAGCCTCCTAAATCTTTTAATTTGTAAATGCACTGTAATGCCTCTTTTTTCTCTTCTGTTCTAAGCAATGTTCCCAACTGAGGTTTTTCTTTATGCTTATATAATTTGATAATACTTTTAAGAAATATTTATTGGATTAATGCATGCAACACATTATTCGTTGCCTTTGAAAATTAGAGAAAATTAGAGAAGTGACATCCAGTCACTCTCAAATAATAGCCACCTGCCCTTCCCTTTATTAGATTTGCCTTCGAGAAATATGATAATATGCTGGCCAAAGGTACGAGTAAGCTAACTGTCTGAACTTGTGTCTATTTTATTTCCTGAGTATTTATCCCAGAAATTATATTTGGATTAGATTTAAAACAATTTGTTCACAAACTAAGGAGCTGAAATATCTCATCTCCTAGATGAAATGAGTATCATGCTGCATCTCTTCTTATTCCATAAAAATAATTTGGCTTTCAGAATTTAAATTTAGATTGCAAATTTAATCTCAAAATACCCAGTGAGTGGCTAAAACCTTTCAGGAATGATCATAGAATTTTTACAGAATTAAAAAGTTGGAAATAATCTTTACAATTTCCTTATGCACACCTGAGGAAGGAGCTGTCTACTGAGGGAATTATCTTTTGTTTCTGTGATGTCATGATTCTCTATGTTAGTCTCCAAGCATACCTAGGGTCTAAAATTAAATATTTGGCAACTGCAGGATATCTAACATTACTTACTTTGCCTAGAAATATGATTTTTAGAATGGAAAAAAAATACGACTCCTTTCCTAGCTAAGAGGATAGTATGTTTTTTTAACTAATAGAAGGGAGAGTGATAGACATAATTGCCAAGTAGAGCACAAGGGATATTGCATAAGGGAAACTTAAAAAAAAAATCTTTTTTTATCATAGCAACTGTCCTGTAATATAAGAAATGCAAAAAATATTAGCATATGACCCTGACTTCTATATGCAACCTTCAGTTCAAATATATTTTTGCATATTAATACTGTCTATATCAGAACAGAAAGACAACTGGCACAGATGGCATGGGAATTATTAATGCACTACTAAAAAAAGATAACTCATATCTGAGAAATGGAGGACAAGGGAATATCTAGCAGAGAAGTTTCATCTTAACACTTAAAAGCCTGATTAGCAAATAAAAAGTCAAAGTAGGGTAACAGCTATGCTGCAGCAGACCACAATAAAGACTAGCAGAAGAACCAAAGTGAAAGAGCTTCTCTCCAAAGATGCAGTCTTCAGTGAAAGCGACAAAGTTGCTCAACATGTGTACAGAACTTAGTACATCACACATATTATAAATCACATTTCCATTCAAATGAAAAATAGAAGACAACAATCAACACTTACTAACTTTCACATGTAGACAGAATGAAACCAAAGGGTACATGAATTTAAGCACACCTCTGAAATACACAGTGAACTAAGGTGGAAAAAAAAGAATAATGTACTTTTCAAGAGATCCCATTCTACTTTAAACTGAACCCATCACTGATATTACCTAATCACTCCTTTTCTTGCCCACTAATGATTAGTAAACTCAGTAGCCTAAATGCTTATTTGAACTTTACATTGTGTCTCCTGTATTTAAAACCAAATTTTGTATGAGTACTTTGTATATCTAGTTTAGTGTCAGAATATTATGTCATGCAGGACTTTAGCATTTGAATCTGTCACAAGAATCTGATTTGAAAATATGTGTGAAAAATGGAAAAGAGAAAACGGTAAATGTCACAGTTTATCAATTAACACAAACTTGCATGATGTTTTTTCTCATAAGCCTCACATTGCTGACTACTGTTGACCTCAGAACTGAAAAGTCTTCTGCAAATTTTCAGTGGGCCTCCAGAAACACACCATAATACAAGAGAATTCTGTATAGAAGAAAGGGCAGGAGGGAACCTGTGTGGCAGATGCACTTTCCCCCCGCCCCACACCCTGAGAACTGGTGTGGCAGTAGAACTGGTAGCTGCCCATCCCCCTCTCAGAACTGGGGCCTTCAATGGGCACGGTCACTAGCAGACGGAGGGCCGAGCATGCCCACAGCTCAGAGAAGGTGAGAAGCTTCTCAAATGCCTGCACCTGGGGGGCGGGGCTCAGAGAAGCTGAGAAGCTTCTGGAATGCCCGCAGCCAGATCTGAGCTGACTATAAATGGGGTTCCCGCCGAAGACCCCTTTGTGTGGTCTTCTTGGAGCTGTGGGTCTGCTGTGCTGCCGGAGTTGCTCTCCTTAGACAGAGAAGCCATCTAAGGTAATTTTCGTGGATTGGGAGCACCTCATCTCCACGTGTGAGTGAGTGATAAATTGCTGAATATATATTTAATAATTCATTGCCTGAGATAGGCAGGTGTAAAGTCCTTGCCTGGTAGGCGAGTATAAATTCCTTGCCAGGCAGTCAAGTGTAAGTCCTGGCTGCAATAGGTTAGCGTTTCTCCCTTATGGGTAAACAGGGCAGAGAGGGCTCCGGTTGTGTTTTCTTGTAAGTGTGTGTATGCATGCTGTGGATCTCCATTATTTTTATTTCGCTGCATCCCAAATAATCTCCTAACCTGATACCCGAACCTTTGTCTTGTTTTTGGAGCGCTAGCTAACTGTATAAACCCTGTTTCTAATCAGTTTATCAGTGGTACTTTTCCGGCCAGAATAAAGTTTGTTTTGAACCTTGTTGTCCGCCTAAACTTATTTTGGGGTGCCTCCGTGACAGAATCATAGAACAGGCTACGCAGAGACTTCAAGTATTCTACCTTCTTGGAGATATTCAGACTTATTGGACAAGGTCCTGAACATCATGATATAACTTTTAAGTTAACCCTTAACACTTAATCCTTGTTTGAGCAAATGTATGGACCAGAGGACTTCAAGAAATCATTTCTATTTAATAACTTACATTTACCCAAAGGTTATTGCAGAGGTTACTTGGTTAATTGCCATGTTCTTTCCATGAAATTCAAGCAGGCACTATGCAGTACTATTTCAGTATGAACAAACTTGCACTACAGATCGTTTTCTACCAGTGGCTTTGTTAACAAAGAATACAGGGTAAGATGAAGGATAGTTTTGCCTTCAGACTTGGTGATCCTTTCTATCAAAATGTCTCTTTTCCATCTGTTATGCAACTTAAAAACTCTTGGTGTGGTGTCTGCCACTCAGGATGTTCAGGAACTCTTCCTGATCCATACTTCCAAATACTTCCAAAAAGCAGAGATGCATAGGTTTGAATATGTTTTCTGAAGTATTGCATACTAGAAATTATTCATTCTTTAATTATAATGATTTTTAATGACTGAACATTCCTGAGAAAAAGAGCTCATCAGTTACCCAATAAAACTCAGTTAATGCTAAATGTGCAATCTTTTCAGTAGGGAGTATACGTGTTTAAATAATTTGTTCTATTAAGCGTCATCGTAGATAATGAACCAATTACCAGTCATATTTAATCTCAGGGATATTTGTTTTCCTAAAAAAAACCCCAGATTTAAAGAAGTTCATTTGCAATGGCAAGTGCAGCTCAGATTTTTAATGTGTAAGACTATAAGGGATAAGTTATTTGATATCTAGTAATTAATAGAAGAAGAGGATATGAACTTTAATCTTCAAAATCCTCCAGAGGAGAATTTTAATGTAAATTATCATCATGATGCACAAAAGTGTTTGCAATATCATTGAAATGAAATTCATGATAATCACTTTGTTTAAAGACAGATTCCCTAATAAATCTGCATATGTCCCTAAATTAAAAAAAAAAAAAAAAAAAAAGAAAACATATAGAAAATAGGTATTTGTGTTATTTAGTTCTCAGGCTGTTTGCATTTTCTTATTGAATTCATATTTCATATACTTTTGTTACTTATTTTCCTTTTTTTACAGTGTAATTTTTATTTCTTTACAGTTTCTATTGAATGTAATTTCAGAAATTTGTAGCAAGAACAGTTTTAGGAAGTAGGAGTCAGTTTTGGCTCTTTTATGTTCAGCTTTCAGTAACGATACAGTCAGATGGCCAAATCTAAGCAGAAACTGTGATCAATAATGCAGGTGGTTTAGAGTTGTGGGGTCCAACTTTGATTTAAAAGCAAAAAAGCAAACAAAACCCACTTACCTGAAGTTAATGGAAGTTTAGATGTTTCATAAAGAAAAAAACCAAAACAAACCAAAACTGATATTCAGAGATCATCCTTCTAATATTGCGGGTTCTGTATATTAGATTACTTCCATTGTCTTCCATATCTTTTGTATTGAACTGTTTCCAATATTTCGTATTCATGATTCTCATTTTCTTTAGGTAGAAATGCTGGTATTTATAATATTTTATAAATGTATATATTTTATAATACAAGTTAAGTATATTTCAGTAGCAAATGTCTGTTTTTCCTTATGACTGTTAATCATAATCTAACTGAACTTTTTTTTTAAATAACTAAATTTTGAAAAAAGTTTTAAAAAAAATCGTAACCACTGTTATTAGATGTAGAACATCATTCTCTGGGAAAATAATACATTCTGCATCCACAGAATGAAAAATGACTGAGACAAAATATCTTTTATTTGGCTTAGTTCTGTGTCAAATTGATGTAAATTATAATGTATTTTAAATAATAAAAATAACAAAAGAATTCAGAAGCAACCTACAACAAGTAGTTTGTCTACCCGAATCACATACAAGAGACAGTAAAGCTATAAAACAGCCTTTTTAAACAATGAAATGTTACAATACTACTGAGTGCCTGGATGAAATTCTAAAACCTGGCTTACAGTTGAAAGACATTTTGATGTTAATATTAAAACCAGAAACAAACAAAAAAATAATAATTAAAAAAAAAAATTTAAAACACTTGTTTTAAAAGTTCCTCCATGGGAATTAATTTCTAGATTACATATTTAGAAGAAAAAAGAAAAAAATATTTTCAGAAGAGCTTGCAGAATCACAGAATGGTTGGGGTTGGAAGGAATCTCTGGAGATCATCTAGTCCAACCCACCTGCTAAAGCAGGTTCACCTAGGATAGATTGCACAGGAATGTGTCCAGGTGGGTCCAGAATGTCTCCAGAGACAGCCTCCACAACCTCTTTGGGCAACCCACTTCAGTGCTCTGGCACCCTCAAAGTAAAGAAGTTTTTCCTCATATTCAGATGGAACCTCCTATGCTTCAGTCTGTGCCGGTTTCCACTCATCCAGTTATTGGGCACCACTGAAAGAAGTCTGGTCCCATCCTCTTGAAATCCACCCTTATTTATTTATAAACATTGATGAGATGCCCTCTCAGCCTTCTCTTCTCCAGGCTGAACAGACCAAACTCTCCCAGTCTGTCCTCAGAAGAAAGATGCTCTAGCCCCCTAATCATCTTTATAGCCTGCTGCTGGACTCCCTCCAGTAATTCCTTGTCCTTCTTAAACTGGAGAGCCCAGAACTGAACACAGTACTCCAGATGCAGCCTCAACAGGGCAGCATAGAGGGGGAGGATAACCTCCCACGATCTGCTGGTCACACTTTCCTTAATGCATCCCAGGACACCGCTGACCTTCTTGGTCACATTGTTGACTCATGGTCAACCTGTTGTTGAGCAGAACTCCATGGTCCTTTTCTTCAATGCTGCTTTCCGGCAGGTCCACCCCTAACCTGTACTAGTGCCTGGGGTTATTTCTCCCCAGGTGCAGGACCCTACACTTGTCCTTGTTGAACTTCATTAGGTTCTTCTCTGCCTAGCCCTCCAGCCTGTCCAGGTCTCACCGAATGGCAGCACAGCCTTCTGGTGTGTCAGCCCTTCCTCCCGGTTTGGTATCACCAGCAAACTTGCTGAGCGTGCGCTCAGCCTCTTCATCCAGGTCGTTGATGAACAGGTTGAACAGGACTCGACCTAACACTGACCCCTCGGGAAGCCCACTAACTACAGGCCTCTAACCAGACTCTGCACCATTGATCACAACCCTCTGAGCTTATGCAGAACATAATTCAGCAGTAAGGTGGATCACAGAATTTCTGAAAAATTCTGGGAGATATGTTTATGAGAGAAATCTGACCAACACAGTTGATATACTTAAGTGTTGAATGAGTATGCACTCACAGAATTTCACAAACACCAGATGTTTTAGTTACAGTATAATAGCAATCAAATATTATTTCTAGTGTGCAAGCTATAGCGTCTTATATAGATCATATTGGGCAGAAGAATAGTTAGGGGTAACTTTAAGCTTCAACTCTTAGCTATTTCTGTTGATCTCAGAAAAATAGTCCTTTCATAAATATATTCATTGTAAGCTGCTAAAATGCGAGGCATGGTAAGTGATGACTGGTAGGAAGCTGGTGAAAAATATGGTATTGCAGCATTCTTCATGGTGAGGGTGACAGAACACTGGAACAGTCTGCCCAGGGAGATTGTGAAGTCTCCTCCTCTGGAGACATTCAAAACCTGCCTGGGTGCCTTCCTGTGTAACCTCATCTAGGTGTTCCTGCTCCGACAGGGGGATTGGACTAGGTGATTTTTTGAGATCCCTTCCAATGCCTAACATTCTGTGATTCTGTAATTTTTAATTTGCTTACAGAAATTTCATCCCAACTTCTGAAGTGCTTAAGATTTTTTTTTTTTCTTCCTCAGATATTTTGAGGAAGGAGAAAGGATAATGCATATACCAGGACAAGGAATATATTTGATACATCTTATTTTCATCAAGCAGTAATTCAGTAGTGAAAGTATACTTTTTGTTTTCCTGTTGCTTCTAATAATTTTCATTTGCCAGTTTCATCACACGTTTTACAATCTTTTGCAGAAAGACCAGAGAACATAGCAAAAGAGGGTTTTAATTCTTTTATTTTTAAAGATGCTTTATTGCTTATTGAAAACAATGGTATTTCCTAAGAGAATGAACAGACAGTTTCAGTTGCATAATCTAAACTCAATGGATAACATTCTTTAAAGACATTATGATATTTACAATGGTTTCTACACTGTATTCATTTAAGTTTCAGTTAAAAGTGACTAAAGAGCCTGAGCTTAATGGTCTTTTTATTCATCTCAGTTCCTATGTATGCTGTTGAGTCATTCTACGATATCCTTGTTTCCTGACGTAGGGCTTCAAAGGCATCAACAACTATGTTTGCTAACATTCCTCTCAGTTCCTAGAGGTGGTTTTATTATTACTTTGCTGTTGCAGCTATCATCTGCCTTTGAATAAAACATATTTGGTGCGAATATTGTGTAATTGGGACTCATTCTACCCTTATGTCTTCCTGTTTCTTTACTCAATTCTTTAGTTCCAGCATTCTTTCTCTTCCTAGTCACCCTCCCACACACCCAAAATATGTGTTTGCTTTTTCTCTTTCCTCTCTTACTCTCTCCAAATTCATCAAGCAGGCAACAGGGATTTGTTTTAGGTTGTTTTGGTTTTCTTCTGAAGTAATTTTTTTTTTGTTACCTTAATAACTTGTAATCATTACTTTGGTTAACTGCCCTATCAATTTCAAAATGAATAGACAAACTAATGGCAGTAAAATGTCAGTTTTGATTTTCAGATTTTTGTTTAGATTTGGGTTATTTGGACATGTTAAGATTTATTTCTGAGCCTACTTATAATTAGTGTGCTCATTAGAAATTCTGTCTGCTTCAAAATGAAGAGAAGATGCTTGTTTAGATGCTGTCCTGGCAACAGTCAGTTTAGGCAGCTGTAGGTAGGTAAACAAGGCTCAAATCATCATACATGGGACATTACTTAATTAACTTTGCCTTATTATTTTACACGTAATAGAATATACCATGAGTTATTCCAAAATATTTTAAATTATTTGCTGTTTTCATTAGTTGTATAAATCTAATCTACCGTTTTGGTTAAATTTCTAAAATTCTTATCAAAATAAAAGGAAGCGGATAGTATTCAGTTTTTTAATTACGTAGGAGACTGCAAAAGGGTAGATTCACTGCAAGTATTAATGATATTGCAGTAGTGATTAAAACAAAGAATTGCATACTATTCCTCTAAGCAATACTATTTGAGAGAATTGTAACAATACATTAAATATTTGCATATATATTTACATATTTAAGGAGGAAATAACAAAGATCACTGGATGTAAAATAAAAAATAGAATCCCTTATAATAATGGAATTACCTCCTTACAGTCTAAGCTAAACTACCTCATTTCAGGGTTGTATTTTTAATGATGAAAATTTTATAGATTTATACAGAAAAAGCTGCAGCCTGCTCCTGACGTCAGTGGAAAGGATATCCATTTTTACTAAACCAAGGGAAGACAGTTCTTTTTTGCAATAAAATTAATCCAAAATAGTTTTGGTTTTTTTTTGAGAAGTGAGAGTCTGAATGTGAAAATTGTCTAAACAGAAAATCAGCTTAGAGATTTCACCACAATATCTTGACATAGCTCTGGATTGCTTTTTTCCGAAATGTTTGTTACTCTTCTTCTGTAATAAAAAAACGAACAAGATGGACGTAATGATCAGAAAATCTGAACAAGAATGTCTTCTGCTTCAACAAGGGTGTTGGAGTGATGATTTACATCTAGATGAGAAGTATTTTTGTAGCAGTGTTTGTCTATCATATTACGTCAAGCTGCAAATTTGTTTCTGATACCTAGGCAGTGGTGACACAAGATGTTGCTGAACTTTGTGTAACTTAAAATTTCAACTAATGTCTACACAGAATACTGGGATTTACTAATGGTTACACGCATTAGTCACAGATGTTTGAGGTTGTGTATATTTTTTCTGATAAGCAAAACTGACAACGAACTCTGTAAGGTCTATAGAGGCAATGTGTTATAGACTACTGGACTAGCAAATGCAGAATTGCTGTTGCAGTAGTAAGGTTTGTGCTAACTCCTCAAGACTTCAAGATTAGGACTTCTCAGGCTTGCTTTGTCTGAACTTGGGCTGGGCTGGACTTGTCTGGAGCTTTGTTTTAGCCTGTTCAGTTGCAACAGATAATTCCACAATCAGCAGTTGAATATTACGTTATTTGATTCAGTATGCTGATGATCCAATAAAACTTATCACATCTTCTTAAAGACTCAAGTGTCAACCTAAGTACAGAGAAGAGTATAAGAAGAGTAACCATAACAGAGAAAATTAGTAGACACTGGGAAGTTTGTGTACAATGATTTGAACTTTATTGTTATTGAGATATTTTTTCTGTAACTGTTTTTTACTTTCCTTCTTTTTCTGTGTTACTTGGATCTAAGCAAATTCTATACATATATATATAATTAGACTATTAAGATTTCAATTGACTACTGAAAAATTATTATCTTTACAGATGAGGTGTGTTCCTTTGGTCCCATTGGATGAGTCAATCTAGGCTGTTAAAATTTAGCTGCAACTATCAAAACTTGCATGCTGATGTGATCATAAGTAAAAATGAGGTCATGCCAGAATATAGAAGTTCATAATTAATCTACTTTGTGATTTTTGTGATTATTTATATCCATAATCAAGAGACTAGTTGAGAGTGCTTGACTTCTGTGTTTACTAAAAGCAATAGCCAATAAGGCTACGGGGAGCTAGAAACAGTGTTGTCTCACTCCTAGGTTGTACAGATGAAGCAACTAAGGAAAATTATAATATAAATCCTTACAATTCATCACTGCTGCATTACAGTCAATTTGTATTTATCTTTCAAGCAGATATTTATGTATGTATATACATTACGCTATTAATGCTAAGGCCATCACTGAGACTCCTAGATGTTCACAGAGTGTAATTAATCTAATTGTATGACAAGTTATAGACCTGGGATATATTATCTATATAATTTTTTTGGCTAGTAATGATGGCAGCAATTGTAACTAAAATTCTTAGTTACTAGCATTATTAGGACATTTAAAACAGCTAAACTGACACTGATATATGGAAGTTTTCCATTATACTCTGATGTGTAATTTTTATTTTCATACTCCCAGCATACCATTTTAATGTTTTACCTACATCTCCCCATCCTAATCTTCTCTATGAAGAAAGGACTATCTCAGTGTGTGAGTTCTATTTCTGATGGCACGCAACACTTCTTCACTGTGAAGGACTGAGGCATTAAGCAAAACCAGAATAAAGTGAATGAATTGTGACTACCAAGTAACAACAGGGTATTCAGTTGTTCAGTAAAGCACTATCAATTAATTAAATAGCTGGCTGTCATGTCTTGATTTACACTACCTCTCTGGAGGTGTTGCATGCCTAAGTATTTGTACAGTTATAGGCAGAATAAATCATTTGCATAAAATACAGATAAGCAGAAAGATGTTATCATTCTGTAGTTATCAATAATATGCAGATGAACCACTCGTAAAAGTTGACAAAGCATCTTTTTGTCCAAGTTTGCACATCCCAAACCAGTTTATTTTAGACTGATTTCAGTTTAATGTTGCACTTCAGTTTCTGAATATAGGAATAAAATAACCAGCAGTCACTTGTAGTATAAGACGACTGCACATTTGTGTCACATTCTTAAAGAGCTAAATTGTCTGGATACTCAATAAAATAATTTAATGTGAAACAGAACTTGTGATTTTTAAGTGTTTCAATATATGTCTTTAAGAGAAACACTAGCATTTATAGTACTAACTTGCTTAAAAAAACATACTATCCTGTGTGGCTACTGGTTGAAAAATATTGTGCCATCTTACACTACATGTAATATTCATAAAATGATCTATATCAGATAATATCAAGATTTATCATGTTTTCCGCACAGGCCAATAGGGGATACCTAGAGAAAGCTGTGAGTGCATAATGAGTTTATACCAGAACACTACTCCAATACTCAGTAATTTATGATTCAGGCCAGGACCCCAAATAGATTTTGTGGAACTCTACTGGTAACCAGCCTTCTTTCATTGATGACATTAATTACTACCCTTGTTGACTTTTTAAAAAAAATTATCTGTTTCTTTGAACATTTCCTGTTATCCCATAGGACTTGTTTTTTCCTCCCAATTTTCCCAGTTACTTCAATTTTCCTAGGAATAATTGGATTAAAATCAGCTTCAGAACTTTACCACCAGGCAATAAAAACAGTTATTGCCTTAACAGTGCTATCTGTGTATGGAAAGGGTTGATGACAGACAAGATGGTGGAAGACTGAATGCAGATTATCGTAAATCTCTGGAGAAGTAAAGGTATTTAGTGCAGATTGCATTTGGTATATGTAGTGGTTTTCTGTGGAGAAAAGGTCAATCCTCATGAATATGCCTATAGCTCTAACCTTCTTTTCTTGTTTTGTCTAGTTCTTTTCATTTCTCCTATTTTTCCTGCATTAATCCTAGCTATCTTTAGTGTGTGTTAGCTAAAAATAATTTTCTATACTTTTAAGATGCATTTATCTTGTTTGCTGTGTATCGTCGCGCATAGCTAAAGACACAATAACTCAGCGGGGAATTGTAATGGAGTGCTTTTCTTCCTTCCTGAAACCCAGCTAAAATGTTAAATATTCTTAATGCTGAAGTTGATAACATGGTCCTAAAATAAAACCTTAGTTGTTATATGCCAGATTTCTACTTTAAGACTACTTTAAGAAATCCACTTCTTAAGTCCTCTATGCTAATTATGGTTTCAATGATCTATAGCTTTATTGAACTTTATTGACTTTTATTAACGTATCCTTATGTTTATATTTGCACTAATGTAATATTTCCTAAATTTGCTGTAACAAACAGCTTCTCCTGATAATAGTTACTATTTATATTTAGGACCAACTCCAGAAAATGTCTGCAAACTATTATGCATACATGCAAAATTCAGTTTTTAAGTCCCCTGGAAATTTTTATTTGGGGTACATATACATGGATAAACACTTATAAAATGAGGTTGAGAATATACATATTCAAATTCACATCTTGTTTTGCAGCAAGTTTATTACAAGGCTCTCTTATGACCTTGTAAAACAATGAGCTCTCAGACACATACAAAGTACAAATTACACACTTCTGGAAAGCAAACAAACAAACAAACCCCAACACAACAGTCTTCAGTGTTGTTGCACAGTTCTGGATATAGAAAAGGCAGTGGAAGTGAATTGTTAAAATCTAAAAGGGATTCAATGTGGCATAAAATGCAAGGCCTGAATGTTGATTAATGGCACTTGATTTGATGTTAAGACAAATCTCAAATTCAGTCATTTCAAAGCATATATCAGTGTTGACATTGCATTGTTTTAATACCATCACTGAATAGTATTGAAGCATAACATCACAAAAATCAGATTGATTTGGCTAAGCTTTTTTTTTAACTAGTCAAAATTCATTCTCGCATGTCAGCCATGGGATAGCATGATATCCATAAATCTATCATGATGAAGCAGATCAATGATACTACAATCAGCATTAGTTTTATCAAGTGGCATCATCTACATTGTTTTGTATGAAGAAAAGTGTTAAGTGAAAAAAAATCTACAATCATGTTCTATCTTAATATGTATAAACCAGAACAATTGTTAAGATATTATTTTTGCTAAGAATAATATAATTTTATAAAAGGAAGACAGTCACCTAGGATTTCTTCAGGACTGAGAAAGAATAGTAATACAAAGTTTTGTATTATGTCTTCAGTAAGTCCCTGAGAAGAAAGTGTTTCCTTTAGGACATCTATAGCATCTGTTAACATACAATACCACATGGTGCATTAACATAATAATTTTATATTCATTTCAGTCATGGAAGTTTAAATACTGTCATGTCACATTTGGAAATGATCATGTGACGAGACCATTCCTCCATTTCTCCAGATTGCTAGCCCTAAGGTTCTTACATGATCAAATCTAATTTTGTAGTTAAATAACCACATCCCTAAGATGTTTCAGTTTTTTGTGGTAGACATCCAGAGTTTTATGCAAATGGTCTCCCCAGTTATATCTTTCAGAAATCTAAACCAACAAAAAGAACCCCTTACATTATTTTCTTATACAGACTTACACTATTCCCCTTCCCAGGAAAGTTTTGTGCTATAGGTTAGTGTAACACCAGCATAGACTGTATAAAGAACTAGAGAATATAAATAATACGTATGTAGCCAATACAATTATATATGTAGCCAATGTAATGGAGTAGTAAGCTGCTGCTACTTAAGCATTTGTCAAATATTTTCAGGTATAGCAAACAAATGTGAATTATGATAATGAACAAAACACATACAGAGACTAAAACTAAAGACAAAATATAGGTAATATTTTGTAGTCTCTTTTCCACTGTGAGAGGACAAGGTGAATTTGTTTTGCATCCAGACCCTCTGTAAATGAAATTCTAAGATGTGTACTTGAATAAAAATCAAGGAGAAAAAAAAAAAGTTTTTCAAGCAAAACTTAAATTCTGAAAAACATTAACTCAAAAATTAATTATGAAAAATAAAGTGAAACAATTTAGTTGTGGGGTTTTTTTTCTGCTTAAATGTAGGAGATGGAAGAGAAAAAGGCCAGAGATGAGCTGAAATGGGGCTCTTGAGATCCCTGTAAAGGAGCGGAATGGGGATCCAGGTGAGGGTGGCAAAGGCCAGGAAAGTCTGTTGGAGTCCTCATGGTCCTTACACAAAGGACAGTGATGATGGTATGGTGCATATTCAGTTCTTACCCCTAGATCCCATTCACAGCATGGATTGGCAACACAGCAGGTGTATATAGACAATGTCTTGTAAAATGCTATCTAGCTCTGTATCTATAAATACAGATAAAACGTTATTGGTTTTTAAGTTCATCGTTTAAACAATGTTCGTAAAACAAGGTAATATTTTACCTAATTACTTAGATGTGAAGGCAAGTTGAAATTTTGGGACTATTTGAGAGTATGAAAGCCACAGAGGTCAAAATAACATTAAAAATGAGTAAAGTTCAAAGAGTATACACAGTGTGATGATGTACTTACATGAAAGGAGGAAAGAATGGGATGAGAAGGAGAATCAATGTCTCAGACATCTGAAAAAAACTTCAGATGTCTAAAGTCTCTGGTACTTAGGAATGCAGTCATTTTCTTTTATGTTTTCAGTGAATTTCTCACAGTATCTCAGATCTCACTGGAATTGGGGGAGCATTTATTTCAGTCAGAGAAAAGTGAAAGAGGAAGAATTAATAGCTAACCTTTAAAAAGGTTACACATCCATTTAAAAGCTATTTATGCTGTCAGTCTTACTTAGCCTGAACATGCTTCACCACCCTTGTCATGCTACACACTTCAAATCCTCCCATTAATTTTTCCAGGCTTTCCTGGTCTGATAGCTACTGGTAGTCTCTTGCTTAAATATCTCCCAATTGCTTCCAGTCAAATAATAGAGTTCCTGCATAAAATTACTATGCAAGTAACTGATTAAGCAAGTAGAAAGGCAAACAAAATCAGTCCAATGAGTATCAGTTTAGATTTAAACCCTTTGTGTCAGACGCTGGAAAAAGACAGGTTTATACCAGTATTCAGGCATAGAGTATACAGTATCAAGCCTGGTGAGTGGAACCAGGCTCAGACACAGCTCCAGGGTGTTTAGGCAGGACCATAGCGATGATGGTGGGCTGAGGTCATGGTAGGAAAACAGGTCAAGATCAACATGATCAAGTACTGCTGCAACTGAGCTGGAGATCACCAAGAATACAACACAGCTCAGCAGCTGAAGACCCAGGCTTAAATGGGAGTCCTGGGCCCATGGGCAAAGTGCATAGGCTGGGGCTCCAGGTGAGGCTGATCAGGAACATTTAGGATTATTGGAATCCTAAGAACAACCTACATTTCTCCTTCGTCTTTAACCCAAATTTTAAAATCACAGAATTTCTCGACAGGTGGTCTGTACGTATGGCAATACACATTTTCGTTTGTTTGTTTGTTTGTTTAAGAATAATATAGATCTACCCAAACCTTAGGGGAAAAAAAAAAAAGGTTATTTTGTTACATACTTTATCAACAACTGTATTAAAGACGAAACACTGCCAACAACTTTAAGTAGATTTCATTAACATTTATTTCAAGATAAAAGTTATTTTAAAAGTTATTTGATGTACATTTACAGTCTAATCTATATGTTTTCTTACAAACACTTTAGACCAAATTACAGAAATCAAATAGGCCTAAAATGAAAACAGGTTTTAATAGTCTACTCCTATTGGCTCTGTTTAACTGCTAACTCAAGAGGAACAGGGATCAGTCCTTAACTCTAGGATAATGGTGTGCATCCTCTGTTTGAACTGACTTGTATGTATACTTCAAAGGCTGCCATTTGCAGAGTAGGCTGGCAGTGCCCCTCTTACCACAGCAGTGTCCTGGATCCAAAACATCTCTACACTTAACTATTATTTTTGGTGCTTTTCCCAGTTTACTTCACTATCTTACCAGTATGATGCTTAAGTGACGAAGGCTGAGGAAAAAGCTCAGGTTCCTAATGCCTTCTTTACCTCAGTTGTCAATAGTAAGACCAGTTGTACTCT
The DNA here is from genome assembly GCA_013399365.1 of Pampusana beccarii. Classification (NCBI taxonomy): domain Eukaryota; kingdom Metazoa; phylum Chordata; class Aves; order Columbiformes; family Columbidae; genus Pampusana; species Pampusana beccarii. The sequence goes on along the minus strand of VWYH01003318.1, from coordinate 363,379 downwards.
GGGTATACAGCCTTCTGAGCTGGAAGACAGGGACAGGGCAGAATGAAGCCTAGAAAATCTAAGAGGAAATTAATCTAAGAGGATGATCTGCTACAACTCTAGACACACACAAGTCTATGGAGTTGATGGGACCCACCCAAAGATACTGAGGGAGCTGGCAAAAGTGCTCATCAAGCCACTTAAATAAATTACCAGCAGTGCTGGCTAACTGGGCAGGTCCCAGTTGACTGGAGGTTAGTAAATGTGATGCCCATCTCCAAGAAGAGCTGGAAGGAGGCTCCAGGGACCTACAGGCCTGTCAGACTTTGGTGCTGAGGAGGGTAATGGAGCAGATCATCCGGCGTGCCATCACGCAGCACATACAGGACAACCAGGAGATCAGGCCCAGTCAGCATGGGTTTCTGAAAGGCAGGTCCTGCTTGACCAACCTAATCTCTTTCTATGACAAGGTGACCCATCTAGTAGTTAAGCCTAAGGCTGTGGATGTTGTCTACCTAGACTTTAGTAAATATTTCTACACTTTCCTGCAGCATTCTCTTGGAGAAACCGATTGCTCATGGCTTGGATGATCATACTCCTTCCTGGGTAAAAAAAAAACTATCTGGATGCCTGACTCCAAAGAGTTGTGGTGAATGGAGTCAAATCCAGTTGGTGACCGGTCACGAGTGGTGTTCCCCAGGACTCAGTACTGGGGCCAGTTCTGTTTAATTCCTTTATGAGTGATCTGGACAAATGGATGGAGTGCACCCTCGGTAAGTTCATACATGATACCAAATTGGGTAGGAATGTTGATCTGCTGGAGGGTAGGAAGGCTCTACAGAGGTATCTGGACTGGCTAGAATGATGCACTGAGGCCAGCTGTATGAGGTTTAACAAGGCCAAGTGCTGGGTCCTGCGCTTGGATCACAACAACCCCATGCAATGCTAGAGATTTGGGGAAAAGTGGCTGGAAAGCTGCCTGGTGGAAAAGGATCTGAGGGTGCTGATTGACAATTGGCTGAATATGAAGCAGCAGTGTGCCCAGGTGGCCAAAAAGGCCAACAGCCTCCTGGCTTGTATCAGAAATAGTGTGACCAGTAGAACTAGAGAAGTGATTGTCCCCCTGTTCTCAGTGCTGGTGAGGCCGCACCTCAAAGATTGTGTTCAGTTTTGGGCCTATCATCATAAGAAAGACATTGAAGTGATAAAGTGTGTCTAAAGAAGAGCAATGAAGCTGGTGGAGGGTCTAGAGAAGAAGTCTTATGCAGAACAGTTGAGGGAACTGGGGTTGTTTCGCTTGGAGAAAAGTAGGCTGAATGGGAGACCTTATCACTGTCTACAAGTACCTGAAAGGAGGTTGTAGCATGGAAGGTGTTGGTCTCCTCTCCCGAGTATGAAGTGAAGAGACAAGAGGAAATGGCCTCAAGTTGATCCAGAGGATGTTTAGATTGGATATTTGGAAAAAAAATTTAATTGACCAGGTTGATAAGCACTGGAATAGGCTACCCAGGGAAGTGGTTGAGTCACCATCCCTGGAAGTATTTAAAACACACGTAGATGTGGTGTTTAGGGACATGGTTTAGTGGGATGTGGCAGTATCAGGTGTGCAGTTAGACTTAACGTTCTTAAAGGTCTTTTCCAACCTAAATGATTCTGTAATACTACGATTCGATATACTAGAAGAAGCTAAAACTATGCATGCTTGGAAGTTTAAAAATACAGATGAATCTTCAGCTAAATATTATATCAGACTTCAACAAAGTATGTACTGTCACAGTTCACAACGATATGATGCTAATTTCCATAGGAGATTCTTCCATACCTGCTATCTTCCTGACATAGCTTGCTGGAAGTGTGATGACTTCCTGTACACTTTAATGATTATGCATGCATTTAAATTTCAAGAAGATTAATTCCAAATTAGTTATTTAATGAAGCTGCTTCTAGTATATTACCTGCCAGACAAACACTACTGGTTTGTGATACCACTCGACACACCTTTGGTTTTTGCTTTATGGAGTGAAAAAAATCAGCTTTAATGTAAACACATCCTAGCATGCCTGGGATAAACAGTTCTGCATGACAGGTGAGAAGGAATAGGAACGAACAATGTGTAATTGGTTTTTATTACCTAGAGCCATATTTTTCATACAAGGTAGTCCTTTGGAAGTTTGTATGGTAATCTTAAAGCTAAGACAGGGCAAGCCTGTTTCTGATCCTCCAAACGCTGGCAGCATTCAAGAGTCTAATGTTTAGATATAAAATTAAACCCATAAGCACTATTGGTATCAGAGGTTAATGGGCTTTAGTGTATTAAGGTAACAGTTTGAAATTGCCCCTCTTCTTTAGGCAAAAGGATTAAATTAGAATGGACTTCACATCAGAAGGCTAATTTTGTTCAGATATAATAATTCTTAATGGAACTTCAGATCATATTAGATGTCTTTTGGTCTCTTTATTTTTCTTTTTGCCCTGAATCTTCCCAAACCTTTTTATAGAAAAGTAACAAAAAAAACCCACCAACCAAACAACAACAACAACAAAAAAGACCAAACACAACACTAAAACAAAAAAACCCCACAAAACCCAACTAAACCAACAAACTCCAAGAAACAAAAACAAAAAAATAACAAAAAAAACAAAGCACAAACAGAACAAACCAACCATCAAACACATACCAAGCTGACATGTAAAAGGAATTTTTAATGATTTAATCACTTTTTTCTTGTCCCACATAGAACAATAGAATATTCTGTAAGTAATGACATTACATGCAAAATCCAAAATTCTTGTGGTATCCTGTTAGCACACAGAGCCTCATAGTTCTACCAGATTTGAAGACGTGTGCAATTTCATTACAGCTATCCCATGTATATATTTACAATTTAATGTAACAGTAAATAAAATTGGGGAAATTCCGCTCTTTCCTGCTTCCTTCTTCTCCAAAAGCAGGTAGCATTTTATAGAATAAATGGAATCCCAAATCCAGGCACTTTTTTCCTTTTGAATTGCAAATGATTTAGGGTGATATCAGTTCAAATGCCAACGATTCTCCAGCAACATTATTCATGGCTTTCTGTTTTACACAATTTCATTTAAAATTTACTCAAAGCATATTTTGGTATCACAATTTTATAACTGATTTAATGCAAATAAAAAAATATTTTAAAGACAGAATAATGTTCTTAACATCATGTACATTCTTGAACTATTTTTAACTAATGCTTTTTTAAATCAATATCTTTCTTTATCAGCACTATTCAAATTAAATTATATCTTGAACAGTCAGTTCTTCTGCAAATATATGTGTCTGTTTATGATTTTACATAGTATCTAAGAAAAGAATGATAGTAGTTGTTGACCTGATTCTATTTTGACAGTGAACACCCAGAATAAGTATAAAAGGGATGTCCTACACAAATTATTTATAGTTGTAGTAAATTTTCTAGAATCAAGATTAATTTGGATGAAGAAAAGGTAATTTACATAAAGCTTGTAGAAGTGAAGGACAAAGTACCAGAAGAAAGCATACAGAAACTGTGTCAATTAAAAAAAAATCAGGCTTGCTGAAATACTTGGTGAAGGCTATACAATAAGCTGGACTACTTTTTATATTATTTAGGATCAGAGCAGTTACATCAGTAGAACAGTTTCACTACCTTATTTCTTTTACAATCTCTTCATCGCAGTGGTGGATGGAAAAAAATCCAACAATGAAGAAACTTTGAATTGCCTTTTATGATGTGACTGTCACTTGCATGCTGAAATAGAGAAAATAGAAATGTTTGAAACATCAGATGTTGATAATATGTCAAATTCTTATGTATGGTTATTTATTTTGAGAGTTGCACAATAAGGGAAATGCAATAAAATTAATTATCAGGCAAAAGAAAATACAAGGCTTGATGCAACACTGAAAGGTTTCTGTCTCTATAAGGCAGGGTAAGATATATGTCACCTATTTCAATTACTTCTGATGGTTAACTTAGTTTGATTTCTGAACTTAGAAATGGAATTTGATCTTGAGTCCGAGTAACATGTTTAGACTTTGGAATACTTGAGAATGAAAAGCATAACCTAGGAGAGTCTGATCAAAACATGACAGGCACTTGCTACTGAAATACAAAACCAGAGTTACAGATCATCATCGTAATATTATTTTCAGCTACTTATAAACATTAAAGAACTCTAAATATTTCTTAAATAAAGAAAAAGGAAGACTGTATCCGCTAAATTAAGACTATGCAAAAGGAATAGCTAGTACCATATTTGTGTATGACTTAGTGATTTTCACCAAATGCCAGTCAGAAAAGACGTCACAAATTAATCTGTACTAAATCATCAATAGATGAGACTTTAAATGACATTATCAGCCGTGTCACTGTTTCCTCACTAATACCACAAAAAGTTGACTTTGTCAGAAAAACTGTTCAGTGCTTTCAAGAATACAGTTTATTTTTTTGCAATGTTGGATTATGCATTATTTTGAATTCACTTGAAGATATCTTTACTAATGTAAATTTAAAAAGAAACACCACAGATTAGGATAGTGCCATACAAAAACAACCTAAGAAAAGGTCCTTATGATTAACACAACCTAAAAATGCATGGCAACTGTAATGCTCATTCCAACCTTGGCTCAGACTCTGCCTTTAATTAAGTTATTTTGCTTATTGAAGTTATTTTGTTCTTAACAGAGACAGCCTATCCATCACTGGAGACAGTGTTAAAATTAATACTTACGTTTCAGCTAGTAGAACACTATATTTAAATAGTTGCATAATCTTATTAGAACTGATACAAATTGTGTTAATTTTTAAATTAAGGTTTAATTTGGACAGTGGTGGGATATCTGGATATCTATGCTTCACGCTGGAACAGTTTGGAATATGGTACAGGTAAAAGGTAAAGGTAAAAAAAGAAATATTATAAAGCAGTTGATTGAAAACAAAAAAGATGGAAATTAAGACAAAATGAGCTGATAAGTTATTAATGAACAAGTTTAAGGAATTATGAGGAAACCAGCTCTACTGTAGAGAAAAGTATTTGAGCAAGAGAGAATGATAAAGGCAGATTTTCTGTGTTCCCAAACAATTAAAAGAATTAATGTCCCAGGTGGAAGGAAGTGCTACAGCTCTCAGAGAACCTACTGGCTTTCCCAGCTTAATTTAATCTTTATTACCTTAAGAAAGTGCAATACAGTTATTTAATGAAATTTCAAAACAAACAAAAAACTTTTTAATGTTAAAATTTAAAAATAGATTTCAAGGAAATTATTTTAGGCCCTCAGACATCAGGATTGGAAAACAAAACAAAAACCAAGCAACAACAAAAACCAAAACAAACCAAAAACAAAGCCAAAAAGCTCATTTCATGGTGTCTACATGGTTCAAAGGTCAAAATAAGTTCATGTTGGTGCATGAAAATGGTATTTTTAAATACATAATCTAAACTTATTACGTTTTTCTTCCCCACCACCACTCCCCACTGGAATTGTTCCTACGTATAGGACATGAAAGCCATGTAATTAGTATAGAAAAGAATGCAAAGCAAATACAGATGGACACAGAGTTCTCAGGGAGTTCTTCAAATGTCATTGTCCAGATTTTTGTATTTAACAGGGAGTGTTTAACAAAACATGTTACTGAGAGATTAAAGAATGACTGCACAGTATGTCATTTACTCTGTGGTCATTTATATGTCATTGCTGACATGTGATAATACTGTAGTCATTCAAAAGAGGAGCAGTGAAAAAGGACAAATAAGTACTATAAGAAAGAACTGACACTATTAAAAAATGAAGAAATAGAGGAAACAACATCTTAAGTGTGCTTAACATACATTGTTCTGTGTATGTATGTATGTGTATGCATGTATACATATATGTGCATATGCATATATATATATATACATGCCATACATATGCTATTAAGAAAATAGCTCAATCCATTTATCTATAGTCATATATTTTATCTTTGTCTGTTTCTTCAGGAAACTTCCTGAAGAGTTTACTAGTAAAGAAATAATGTATTCTGGAATACAGGACCAAAGCCACCTCTTTTTTTTTTAGGACCATACTCAGAAACATGATCCAGGATTCCTCAAACATAACCCTTTTCATAGTTCAGCTATGTAAAAAGGAGATCAAGACTAAAAATACCCCTTAAAAAAAAAATCTATTTTCTAGTTGTTGTAAATTTTGTCGGACAGATGCTGTAGGACTCAATCTTCTTTATTAGACTGGTTTATTTCTGTTACAACATCTGCTTTACTCCCCTCTGCTCCCACTACCACCCCTGTGCCCTGGTTGTAAATCCAGAACTGTATGTTGTCTTAGAAGTCATTAAAGCAATTTTAAAGTAAATCTGATACTTGACAGGCAGTTGCACTGTGACTCTCCCTCGAGACTGGAGTGACATACTGAATTGCTTAGACTGAGTTAAAATTCTGGACACAGCATTTTCAATAATATGCAGCTTAGGCAGCATTTTCTTAGATGTTCATATAAATGAGTTTGAACCCTTCACAGTGCTGGTGGATACTGAAGTCCAGCAAAAGTCTCTGCAAACAATCGGCAGTTTTTTATTTGTACTGAATTTCCTATGTTGTAAAAAGTCGTGGTGAATATTTTTACATGAAGATTTTTAAAGGTTGTTTAAAAAGTAATCTTCCATTTCAGAAAGATTTGAAAGGAACCTTTCAAATTCAGAACTTTAATCCTCCACCATTGTGTGATAAAAATCTAATGGTTTTGACTGTCAGAGACTGTGACAAGTTCTTACATTCGTAAAGGGAGATAAAAATGCTTTTATTTCTTAAAATATTTAAAATTACATTCCTGCTTGTCTCGATTTTACTGCCTAAACAGACAGGGATCTAATTTTAATATCTTATTTTTTTTTTTACACATTTAAGCTCTGGAACTTAAAAAAAAAGAAAAGTGTGAGGGAAAACATTTTTAAACTTTGTCTATAGTGTAAAACACAGACTCAGTCTTAGGGAGACAAAAGTTCTGAACACAAATCATAAATAGGTTTGTTCTGTGTGACAGGTAGAGGAGAAGCTGGGAATTATCAATGTGCTGTTGATATATTTCAGGTAAATTAGTCAATGAAATACTATAACAACTCAAATATTTTGGTTTGACATGTGGTTATTGCAAGGAAGCAATAGATAAAAATTATTGGAATAGATAAGCTACTGTCAAGCAAGCTGGTCAGGCTCACATCTCTGTTGTAGCTTTTCCCTAGCTGGGCAAATAATGAAAACACGAAAGTGTTGGTACTGTGTGATTACCTCAGTCTTTCTTCCTTTCCTTTGCTGCCCCTGAGAATCATCATTTCACCTTTATGTTATTTATCTACTGTTTCAGAGACAATAGCCATCTCCTAACTTTTTAATGACCATCTCTTCCACTACACGTTTCATCCCATTGAGGCAATCCTTGTTGTTACATTTTCCTATGGACATGCAGGAATCTCAGACTGAAGTAATAACTGCTGTTAATTAGGCTAAACCAATAGCTAAATAGAGGAGGAATTTCTGAGGAAGTCACACCTTACAAACTCTTAGAGCCCAGAGGGAATACTCCACTTACTACTTTACAATAAACTGATTCCTCACTGTCTTTCACTACAATTGGAAAACTTGAAGGTCCAGATGTTAGCAACAAATGGTCTATAAGATCAGGAAAAACTGAATAGCATTGTGAAACATCAGTAAGATTTCATAGTGCTTCTATACAAATTGATCCTTTTATGTTGTGCCATTTTATTGATGTGGCTTCTATGGCCTTAAATTTTTACTGTCATTAGATTTTTATTTTATAAAACAATGTAATTTCTGATATTTGAGTAACAAGTTTTCTTACAAGTAGAAATTTGAATATTTCTTAATAGCGTCTAGATTACAATAAGAAGTGCTTTTCCCCTTCTAGTAATGTAAGAGTGTGTTGAGCAATAATTAAATTAATAAACTGAGGACTATGGAGGAAAATCTGTATATGTTTCTATATTAGTTATAAAAAGGAAAGCAAAAAAAAGAAAGAAAAGAGAGAGAGAGAGATTTCAGCATCTTTATGGCTGTGCTTTGTGTTTGATGGGGTTCATAGTCTTGGATCCAGCGATGTGCAGCATCCACCCATGTCTTGTTCAATTCCTGCTGTGAGACTGGTGGGCAGAGTAGTTCTCAGGATGGTGGGTGGACACCACCAGTGCTTGCACAAGGTGGGCCTTTATAGTCCTCTGGATTGCCTGTTTGCATAATCCTTTGTCTTTAGTGCAGGCGCTACTGGGGGGGTGATTGTGAAAGATGGAAAAGCCCTGAAGGGTCTTGGGCCATCATGAAGGGTCTTGGCTTTCCCCTTAGTGCCATGCTGGACCTATCAGAAGATGGAGCTACATACCCTCCAGCACACCCCCCACCTCCTGTATCAGCCAGCTTGCCTTTGCCTGTGGGTCATTAGCTTGTCGTGTATATACGTAAATTGCCATTCACCCTATCCTGAATGTTCCATCTCCTGCTCCTTGGAATGTCCCATCTCCTAAGACTGGATGAACTGGTTTTGCCACAATGTTTGAGCCATTATCCTTTTCAGTCTCTGACAATGGGTATGTTTCTTTCATTTTCCTCATATAATTCTTTGAACTCCTGGCGCTATATATACCATTATTCAGAAGTAGCAGAGGTTAATGCATAGCATGAGTACAGCTTGATTGTGCAAGCATATCAGCAAATAAAACCTGAGTGAAATGGAAAACTAGAACACAGGAACATAACGCAAAAGATCTCCATAGTGTTCAGCAACAATAAAGCAGCTTTGAAACGTTGGCAGAAAAACTCACAAACTGTGACATAAATACTTCCGTCCTTACTGCAAGGCTAATACAGAAATGACAGAAATACAATATGCCTATCAGTGAATAAATTGTCCTTGACTTACAGAATTTTTCTAAATCTTTGCTTCAGAAAATGACAACATACGATGAAACTATACAATACCAACAGTATACGTATGTACATGTAATACCAGGGGAAAATAATCACATTTTTTCCACTCAACATTCGATGTGTTCATTTATTTATACATTAAAACTAATACTTCAATTGTGTTCCTTTGTTTGTTTGGGTTTTTTTTGTTTTTAATTTTGAATTGGTTGGAGGGAGGGGCTTGAGAACTAATTGTGGACTTCTATTGCAAATAAAATTTTTCCACTTGTTAACCACAGAGATGTCTCATTCCATATTCTTCTTTACGGGTGCTTTACTAGTCTCATTTTTTGCTGTAATGATGAAAGAAAAAAAAAAAGAAAAAAAGGAAAAAAACCCAACACTATAAAATGGAAGAAGACCTATGAGGGCATTCAAACAGGGAAACCCTGACAGTTCATGCTGCCTCAATGTGAGCTCACTCACTAGCTTTGTCTGAACTACTGCAGCTGCCTTTCTCCAGAAAGTGTTTGTTATAGATGGGAAAAGACCAAAACAGAGTAGACACAAGCCAATCAGTGCCACGTGACCTTGGTGCAGGCATCTTGTCTTTTTATTTACCATTGCAGACACAGCCTAATGGATATTCATACTTTCTTTTCAGGGAAGAACATCTGACCCATTAGCATAAATATCCTGGGCTAAGCAAATTTGCTGTGAAACATGGAAAATAATCTTTACACACAGAAAATAGAAATTGGGATGAAAACTCTCTCTCCCACCCTATCAAAATAACATTTCACTAAGAGATCTCATTTGCAAAGCAATATAGCAGGCTCCAAGCTTCATAAGGGAGACACTTTTCAAATGTTATATGATACAGAATTGTCTTAACTCTGTAATTTGCTCCGCTATACATTTTGTCAGGCATTTCAGAAAGTCCATGCAACCTCAATGTCTTACCAGACTTGCAAATCAGATATTTTTAGGTGGTGAAAAGAAAGTCCTTTTGTAGTGTGGAGAACGGAGAAGGGCCTTGCCAGCTGGTGCAGGCAAAGGTGGTTGGTGGTAAATTTCTTCCAGCAAAGACACCCCTTTAAAACAACAATAACGAAACAGTGGAGATAAACCATTTTTCCTGTAAGAGTGCATGGGAAGTAAGTTTTTAAAATGCAGTTTTAGAAAGGAGGACTCTAAAATTACATGTGCCAGCATGTCAGTTAGATACATATTTCACTATTAATATCCTCTTTCCAAGGAAAACTTTATCTGTCCTTGTTATTCAAGAGGTGGCACAGAGGTTCTCATCTTTATACACCTTTTTTAGATCCTTTGCTCTATAAGTTTCCCTCAGCTACTTTATTTGTGCTGCATAGTAGTTTTCTGTTTGTCAGATGCTATGCCAGAAGCTCTTGCTCTTTTTAGAGCTTATTTAACAGCCAGTACCTTTCTGTCGTGTTTCTTCAGGTACAGATACCATCTCTGTAAAACTCATTATCCATTACCTTATCATGGAAACCAGTTGCAGAACAGAAAAAATAGTATCACTTAAAAAGGGGAGACAAAGGGAGGCTTTAATACAGGAGTAAGGAAGTCGTGTAGGGTAGGTCACATCAAGGGTGAAGAAGCAGAATACAGCAGAGGTTAGTAACTGAAACGTATGATGAAATACAGGACCAAGGAAGGACCAATGTGAGGAGTAGCACTGAGAGAGAGATAATTTATACCTTTTTGGAAATTTCATGAAGTGTCATCCATAAAAACCTGAGGGAAAAAAAATATTTCTTCATGAAAGTTTAACATTCTAAGAGGAACAAAATATTGCAAATGCTGTTTTTCCATCTAAAATAATTTCTCATTCACTTTGGCTGCAATCCAGAGCTTATTTGTTTTTAAGACTTGAATTGGACACATTACCATCTCAAATGCAAACTGACAAATGTCACAACATAATATAAAAATAAAATTTAATTTTGGGACATCTCTGCCTGTGGGCATCTGACAATAGTAAGTTGTAAATGAAAATATAATGAAATGTACTCAGATAATATTCCTTCTTACATCAATCTTCTTATACCTTTGAGACAAAATTTAGATCATAATAATAGGAGAGACAAATATTACAAGGTTCGTTTAGATTATTCCCAATATTTTTAATAAGAAAAATAAATTCTGCCTGTATTACAGCGTGTGGTTTGGTGGGGTTTTTGTTTGTTTGTTTGTCTATTTTATTTTATTTTATATTGTTGTTGTTTGGTTGGTTGTTGTTGTGGCGTTTTTTTAGAAATTTTAAAATTATCATTATACTAAATAGGATAAATAAGACTAAATAAGGTTTCAGTCTGCCCAAATCTGTGAATCCATAATATATTTTAGTCACACTGGGACATTAATAATCTTTTAATAACTGAAAATTTCAAAACCAAGAAATGCTTAATGTCAAGACAAATAATGTTTTGTAACATTGTCCTAATGGAAAATATCAGCATAGTGATGACTTTCTTGTCTTCTCAAATAGAAACCACAATCATTGATTTAGAGCCCCAGTTCGCTATAGAGCAGTTACAAATAAAATACATTTATATGTCACAGCAGATGTGGTAGTAATCATAGATGCTGAATAAAGTGGTTGTTTCTCAGAGCTGTTCTCAGTCTCCATTGTGAACATCTTTCAAGTAAAACTACAGCTCTCTAAGTGTTGATTATAATATTGCTACTACTCTCCCCAAATTATACACTTATATAGCTGGTACTTGTATTTCTTTGTAGGCCTAATAGGCCTAGTATGTGAGAAAGCTGAATTTCAGGTTTCTTTGAAAAGCAGGATGGAGTGGAGCAGGTTCTCCAAAGTAGATTGAAACTAATTTTGTCAAAAGTTACATTGTTCTCAAAAAAAAAAAAAGGATTCTATCAGACACATATTTGGCATTCCTTCCATAAGTGTCTACAGAAAATGAGTTGGCCTTAATTTCCCCCGGGTTTTTCAAATTCAGGATTTCTTCCCGCAGAATCTCATACTGAGTGAAGGTTTCATCTTAAAAAGATGAGGAAGTCCTGGGCTTGTATTTTATACCTTGCATCAATCTTAGTGATATCTAATGTTGCATGAATCACGCCCCATTTCTTATCTACAAGTCTACATAATTTCACTTTGTACTTCATTTTCTTTAAAAATCTTCAGACCAAGGTATGTTAGTATTTAATAAAGTTTGTAAAATACTGAAAATAGATACTTGTGCTCTGTGTTCACATTTATTCTGGTTTAAATATTGAAACAAAATGTAGTGTTAAAGAGTTTTTATCACTGAAACTTTGGAGGATGCACATGATTGGATCAAGTCAACTTGTGAAACCACTGTGTACTGTGACTCATAAATGAAAGCAGCTTGGGAGCACATCCAAGTATTAATAAGCCTTCCAATAAGTGAAGCCAAAAGCAGCAGTGTGGGCAACATTCTTGGCCCCTGTCTAAACTGGTGATGGGCTAAAAAATGTCCTCTACATCTCCTCAGAAGATAGAATCTCCTAGAATACATGGCAAATGGACCCTGAAAAAATCCAAGTTCAGCCACTGGGATTTTGGAGCCAAAACCTACCTATATTAAAAACAAACAAACCCAGACAACAACAACAGCAACTATGAAAACAACAACAACAACAAAAAGCACAAAAAAACCCACCTTAACCAAATCATTAAAAAGCTATCTAATTAGATAGCTATTAAGAAGCTATCTAATTAAAGTGTTTTGATAACTAGGTTAATTTACTCTGCACACTTGCAATTTTGTCATCAACCGTGACAAAAGTTTTGGGTTTGTTTTTATCAGTTTTTGTTAACATTTTTTTTACTTAGTGTTTTTTGCATTTGCTGAAGTGTGTTTTATATAAAGGAGTGAATTTGACAAAAAAAGGAATATGGATTTTGATGACTGATAGCAACACTGCTTTTGCCAAAATCAGTCAGCAATATTACTCAGCACAGCCATATCACAATTCATTCGAAATTTCCTCTGTAGTCTTTTAATCACAAGCAAGAGAATTCTAATTAGTTGGTGGAACACAAGCTAGTTTTAAAACACACTGAAACCCTTTCCCATAATTCACAGAGGTTTGCCTGAGGTCCAGCAGATCATATAGAATAAAGACAGTGGGGAGGGAAATATAGATGTATAATTTGAATTTTTATATATCTATATTAAAATTTTATGTATCTATATTTAAAACAAAATTATATCATCTTAACACAGTGGATTCATTGGATAATTAATTATAAAAAAGAATAAAGGAAGGCAGTCTAGGTAACCAAGATTGATAAAATGAAAATGCAGAGTCAAATATCTAATCTCTTACAAACAAAGAATTCATGTAAAAGACTGATGACAATTAAGTCAGGGCAATCATATGAGAACACGGCATAATAGGCTCAGCTATGACTAGGGAGCTAACTTTATTTTGAAATGTGGTTAAGAATGTTTATTGAAGGTTTTGTAAATGTTTATCTTCAGAAAAATTGAAATGTGATTTTAAAAAGTGACAGGATGTACTTAATTAGAATACATATTCAAATAATTAAGTCTGAAAAGCTCTTACAGACATTAAACCTCAAAAAATCCATTGCTAAACAGAAAAAAAGCCCTCCAAATGGAGATCATTGCATGTGCCCAGCAAGAATTTGACCTTCTATGGGTTTGTAATAGGAACTGTAAAATGAGGACATTGTATATGTAATTACTGTTTCTTTTATTTGCTAAATGTATTATCATAATGCAGTTGATAGCAATCTTGTCAAGGAACAGAATGTGGTTTCTGAAGTACCAATTTACAATACAGCACTTCCCACAGATGCATGAAAACCATAAACTTGTGTTTTCTTAGATTTTAGAAGTCACCTCTAAAATAACATTAATTTCCATTTTCTTCTTCCATAAATATTAAGTCACTCTCTGTAAACATGTCTGTGATTCATATTAGAGATTTTGATCACCAGTTAATACAACATGGATAAAAGTTAGCAATGGCCTATGGCATAACGAAACAATTTCACTGAATCTAAAAGTAAGACAGTGATTAGAAAGCTCTTGAGAATATCTGACTAGGATGTTCATTTTATTGAAGAGAGCAAGTTATGACATAGCTTTCTTTTCATCTTCATCAGGATGAGGTGAGTCACATTTTGACAAGTGACTTTCTACGTTTAGTATAAATCTGCCTTAGAGTAAGAAACTCTGATGTCTGCAAAAAAACCCCATGTAGATGAATCCTACCCTCACATCCATACTATGGCAAAATATGCCTGAAATCAGTCTACCTTATTCCTTTGTCTTTGTGGTCATGCAAAGCCACATGGCAAAATGTTGGGTTTGGGTTTTTTTTGTTTTTGTTTTTAAATAACTGAGCCCAAAGCTGAAGTTCTCTACAAGCCAGCACTGTCCTTACTGCAAACAATTCTTAGATGAACCAAGCATTGATTTTACTCATGGTCTTTCTCATTGTCCTGTGGAGCAAATGCACATCATCCTGGTATCTTCTTTTGGTTTATCACTCATTGATACCATCTGAGTATCCTTGTTTATGTAAAAAACAAAACAAAACAAAAAAACAACCCAAAACCAGACTGCAGACTCAGTTATTTTCCAGAGTTAATGACTTTATCACTTTTCAAATCTATGATCTCACAAATTGAAATACAATATGAAATAAAACTAATCCATGATCTAAACTACTTCTCTTGACATGCCAATGACCTTTTTTTTTTTTTTTAATCACATGACTCCTTTTTACTCTAGTTCCCCAAGAACATCCTATTGACGTCGTACTGACTTTAACATTGAAGCCAGGAGTATGACTTAATACATCTTAATCACCTCAGGAAAATCTTGCATATTAAATTTGATATCTAAAGCTACTACATTTTAAACTCATTTTAATGTCAATATAGGAAAAACTAGTAACTCCAAAACTGGTTTATCTGACTTTACAAGAGATGCTTTTAGCAGTTGACACATCAATCAACATTTTAGGTGCCTATTTCTCCCTATTGATTGTATGAGAAAAATAAAATTACAAACTCAAGCTTAAGTCTGAGGTGGCTAGAGTCAGGTAAGATAGGCCTTGCATATTGAAAGGTATTATGACTCTTTATTGCTTTTCCAAATCCCTTACCTTGATTGAAGGGAGATGGGTCAGGAGAGAGAGAAGCTGTGGGCTTCAGAGACAAATAGTTTGAAAAAAGGCTAGATTTTCAGCTTGGTTAAAAGATGATTCAGTAGATAAAGTGGACAGTTCTGACCTAGACACTGCAGAAGAAAGATAATTTCAAAATAATTATTTGTAGCTTAACTGAATATGGAACAAACAGAAAAACAACCAACCAACCACACAGAATATGATTCAAGACAGGACTTGGTTTATGATTTTCTTCTTTATGATCTTGTCCTGGTTTCACCTGGGACAGAGTTAATTTTCTTTCTACAAGCTGTGTTTTGGATTTAGTATAAGAAGAATGTTGATAATAGACTGATGTTTTGGTTGCTCCTAGGTAGTCAAGGACTTGTCAGCTTTTGATGCTCTACCAGGTGCACAAGAAGCTGGAAGTGAGCAAAGCCAGGACAGATGTCCCAAGCTGGACAAAAGTTACATCATACTCAGTATACAAACTGGAGGAGCAAATACTGCTGTGCCGGAACCAACAGGTTATTCAGTGTCATGAGCAAGTGAACTGTGCATCACTGGTTTTGTATATTCTATTATAATTATTTTTATTTCCTCTTCTTTTGCTGTTTTATTAAGCTGCTCTTATCTCAACCCATGAGTTTTGTTGTTGTTCTTTTTTTCTTTCTGATTGTCTCCCCCATCCCATTTCGGGGGAAGGCAGTGACCAAGTGGCTGCGTGGTCCTAGTTGCTGGCTGGAGTTAAACTGTGACAACCTGCATCTCATTCTGAGAACAGAACATACGATATGCAAATACAGTTTGTCAATTGTTTTCTTTCTTTATGTGTGAGCATATAAATATTGCATTCTTTTGTAGGCTGCTAATAGAATTTTCCTGTAATGTCTGCTTTGAATTAGAAGAGTTAGTTTTCTTAATTATAGGTATGTCAGTGTACAACCACAATCTTACGAGTCAGTACAATATTGTAGAAACTTCCATAATTCCCTCTTCTTTTTGTAATTGGGTTACAGTATACTAGGGTAATAAAACTGGTTCATCTCTTGCTCTTAGAATTCATTACAAGCTGCACTGTATTGCGATTATAAAAGACCAGTCTTGAGACTTAATGCACCAAAAAGTTTCAGCTTTAGATTCAAAATAAACAGAAAGATATTCTTCTCATATGGTCTTCTTTCATTTTGAGGGGTACTTAGACTTTGAAATCTTCTCGGTTGTCAGCTTTATTTAAAAAAAAAAAATGGATAAAACCTTTTTAGAGCTGGTTCTAAAGAAGTTGTTAAAAAGTGCATGATTTTACTGAATATTAAAAGGAAAAAGAAAACAATTGATATAGAATGCCCAGCTATCAGGGACATGGATTAGTGCCAGGGTTGGGTTAATGATTGGACTTGATGATCTTGAGGGTCTTTTCCAACCAAAATGATTCTGTGATTCAGTGACTTTTTTTTCCTCCTCTTGAAGTCATCTGACATGCCTTTTTGGCTTTGCCTGGAAATATGTGTATTACACAGATATTTTTGTGTCATTTTGTATATGTCTATTTGTCCTCTTTTATGCATAAATTTAGTAGGCTATGCATCAACTCTGCAACTACTTTTTTTTTTTTTTTTTTTTTTTTTTTTTTTTTTTTTTTTTTTTTTTTTTTATATTTATTTGGCTATGTTTTTTTTCTTATATTTTTTTTTTTTTTTTTTTTCTGTATGGAAATCCCTTGTGTCCCGTAATAACATTTACTTTAAAAACTTGGAAAAAGGCTATATTTGGATTCAGTTCCAGATTCAGACACCTTAAGTTAAGTGTGGGCAACGTGGACTCACTACCTGTGAGTTAGGTATCCAATCAGTCACTATATATAGTGGGGAATAAGGGCTCGGTTCTATTGGAAAACCACCTGAAGCATAATATGGATTTAAGGCTTAGTCTTCTTATTCCAGTTGAGTGACTAGTTGTGTAATTATTTCTTCATTGTCAAAGCAGAGCATAAATACAGGCTCTTAACTACAGTAATTTTATCATTACATCCAACCCATGTCTATATTGCGTCTGTGTTTCTGTACTTAGAAATATTACTATCTCTCATAAAATTTAAAAATAACCTAAACTCTCATGCTCTCTTTCTGTGGAATTTTTACCCTTTGTTAAATACTCTTCCTCAAAGGTGTGGTGGATGCACTTGACCCCCCCGCCCCCAGCCAAACCAGCAGCAGTTTGGTCCAAGATCCAGAGGAGGTAAAGGCCTGAGCTGTAGCCAGGCCAAGAACTCCTTCCAGGGGATCCACAAGGAAGCAGAACGACACACTGAACACTGGTAACTTGTGGGCACAGGGAGTCTTGTGCAGACTTTTCCTACTGTATGCAATTTGACTATGAGTCAACCACTTCATTCTATAAATACAACAGCCTGGATGAGCCTACTTTGAGTTCTCCCTGCTAAATAAGTGAGCTGTATGGCCATGGTGTTACTAGTCAGAGGTCAGTGGATGAGCCCAATTCAAGTTCAATACAGTAATCATTTAGCTTAAGTAGATGCATACTAAATGTAATGGATTATTTAGAGATATAAGGTTGTATGATTTTCAATATACTCTTTCCTTCATGTTACTTGGTAAGCTGGATTTGCTAAAATTTTAAGCTGTAAAGTTCTGCTCATATTTACTAAAAGCAACTACAAACTACTTTGAACACTTATAAGGCCTATTTTGCACTTTGTTGAGAAGAAAAGATTTATTCAGACAAAACAGTATGTGCAAGGGTATGGACCAAAAACAATGTCTACAAACAAACAAAACAAAGGCCCATGTGGAATCAGAGAGAGAGGATCCAATGAGGAGCAAGAGAACCTAGAGGTGAAACATTGCTGTTGGACTGAATCATGGTATGAATGGTCTGTAAATATATAAAAGTTTGTAGTTTTCTATGCTTGTGGGCCCTCTGTGCATGTACCCAGCTTGAGCCAAACCTTCTGATATTCTAGTCCATTAATTTTTTTTTTTCCTAAGAGTTTTGTCTCCTGAAAGTCTGCTCCGCATATGGTTATCAGGCCTCGCCGGAAAGTTTGTCTCTGGAGCTCCAAGGCACAGCCCCTGGAGCGAACAGTTATCAGGGAGAGAAGGCACCTGAAAGTTTGCTTCATTAATGGGTGCGAACATCTGGAGAGAAGGTAAACAGCATTTGGCTTGGCATATTTCTCCCATGCAGTAAATAGTAGAGTGAACCCACCACTGAACTCTTGAAGTCGTACTTTTCTTTAAGAAATCTAAACATTGTTCTGCAGAAAGCAGAACCCTAAAAATTACTCCCCTGCAACAAGAGGTGTCACCATCTTGGCTGGGGGCTCAGCCATGCCCTGTGGTGGGTCAGCTGGAACTGGCTGGAACCAGCTGTGTCCTGCACAGGGCAGCCCTGGTCTCTCCTCACAGAGGCCACCACTGCGGACCCTGTGCTACTAAAACCTTTGCACCCGCACCCAGCACAGCATCACAATGGAAGTTTAACCTGCTGTCCATTAAACAACTGAGGAGAAATTTCCTATGGCAAGAGGAGTGGGCAGCATACATTCCAATTAAAAAATGCAAGGAAAGTGTCCTGTTACTCTCACAAAGGACGGAGATGTTTCCTTCCAACTGAGGACAGTAACAACATTTATAGAAAAAGCTAAAATTGACGTTTACAAATGATATGGTCATTGATCCACATTAAAGGAGGGTCACAAGGTGTTTGTGAATCAATGCTGTCCACACTGAGGATTTGTTCTGGCTACAAAAAATAGGACAATTCTTACAATAGGGTTATACTTACACAGTTTGGATGTTTTTCACTCTAAATTATATTTCAGTACTTAAAAGAAAACAATGTGCATGGCCTTATCCCTGATATCTTCTATTTTTTGTTGTTGTTGGAGAAGGGATTCAGTAAAATTTTAAAACTGTGGAAGCTTCTTGAGGAAGTAAGGCCTTGTTCTAGTCCTAAAACTTCGTGAACGCTCTCAGTATTCTAGGATAGGTAGTTTCCCCAATGTCCTTCTTTCATTCTGCCTCTTCTTTTGTTTTTTTTTCTTATATAGGAAATAGTCGCTTCAAATTTTGCCCTTTAGAACTGAATACAGTTTTGTTCTTATTGTGGGTTGTTTGTTATTTCCAGAATTTAAAATTATCTGTGTAGTGTTCTCATTAATAAAATATCTAAAACCCTGATGATCTGAAAGTTCAGTCAGTGAACTGTTGGATTTTTTTTTTTTCATATTCTTTTGCTTTTGGTATGTTTGTATAGTAATCAAGGGCTTGGCTGGACTGATTCATATGTTTGGTTTTAGTTTTTGTAACATATCTGCTGTGCTTTGCCGTGTTAAAGAAAGCAAGGTCAAATTGTGCACACACTCAGGCTCAGAACTGCTGTAGTCTGTGCTGATCCTCAGTTTCTGTGGAAATGGATGTCCATCAGGCACTGATGCTACTTACCTGTCTTACATGACCTCAACCTCCTGTCTGACATCAGCGTGACCTCAGTGCCTTCTGCCTCTCTGCTCAGTACAACTGAATGCACATTGTGAACACCTGAACACGACTCGACTGTTGCAGGAGAAGAACAAGTGACTATTATATTCACAGTTGTCAGGTTATGCACAGTAGCATAACAAATGAATTAAATTTTCCAGAAGGCTAAGGCCATAAAGTAACTATGACTAATGCTAGCCATCATGCATTGGGATGCATCTGAATCTATTTAACCAGTCAGGTTATATAAAATATTTATCATGCTGTTGCTATGTTACCTCATTTTATGTACTAGTATGGAATTCAGAAATATACTCAACCTGCAGATAAAAATTTATTGTGTGAGGCTTTCTGCTAAAGGAAGCTCTACTAGAGCTTTGAATTATTTTCACAGTTCCCTAGTGCAGTTCATTTTCACTTGAATTAAGTACAGAAAACTACACTGCTTATTTTTTTTTCATTTTTCAAAGTTTATAATAATGCACTTTCTTAGACACTTTACATCCTGAAAACACATAAGATTTGACTTTGTCTAGAGAAAGAACAGATTTTTAAGAAGTTCCACAAGGAAGGCCCTGTAGTACAAATGTCTCCAAGGCCTTAAGCCATGAATAATCCAGGAAAATTGAGACTGATATATTCTTCCGGTTTCTCTATTCCTTGCATGTCAAGATAATGATGTCTCATGATCGGCAATGTAATGTGCTGCTGATTTGCAAGGAGAGAAGCTTACATATTTCCTGTCTTTAGTCATTCATCACTGCCACTCAATTTATTTCTGTATCATGCTCTCATATGATTCAAGATAGCTGAATATAAAAAAGTCTGTAGGACTGCAGCAGTAAATCTTGATGCAGGAAACAA
Source organism: Pampusana beccarii (assembly GCA_013399365.1). Classification (NCBI taxonomy): domain Eukaryota; kingdom Metazoa; phylum Chordata; class Aves; order Columbiformes; family Columbidae; genus Pampusana; species Pampusana beccarii. Next base: position 342,941 of record VWYH01003318.1, on the reverse strand, counting down.
CATCCATCATCATAACTCAATTATTTCCAGAAAACTATTTCATTTTGAAGAAATTAAGGGAACATGAAAAAAGGAAGCAATAGATGAGAAACTCACTGATGACATTATTACCGTACATTTTGTCTAAGAATAAACACAGAGAAAACAAAGAAACAAACAAATTTAAGTTCTAAGGAGTAGCTAAGATGGAGTTAATTTTCTTCATAATATCTTGTATAGTGCTATATTTTAGATTTGTGATGAAAATAGTGTTGATAACATGCCCACGTTTTAGCTATTGTAGAGCAGTCCTTATAGAGCATCAAGGCCCTTTCTGCTCCTCATGCTTCCCCACCAAGGAGCAGGCTGAAAGTGGTCAAGAAGTTGGAAGGGGACACAGATGAGACAACCGACTCCAGCTGACCAAAGGGATATTCCATACCATGTGACAGAATATTCAACAAATAAATCTGAAGGGGAAAGAACAGGGTTAACCCAATAGGCAATCACTCCAGCCTCTCATACAGACAATGGAAATGAGCAGGTAGTTGTCTGTGATTCATCAAAGAGGGACACATACTTTTGTTCTGGTTAAATATGCCTGAACTTCATTGACTATGAACAAAGTGGTCAGTTCAGATGTTGGCAATAAATCTTGGTGTAATGAACTCTAACCAGAAGGCAAGAAAACAGGAACACACTCAAGAAAGTAAAGCCAATACTATGCATCGAGCCTTGTTAAGTCTTTTGGGTTCAGTTCCTCTCAGGTTAGCTCTAATTAACTGTAATTTCTTTAATTATATGCAAGCAACACATTTAACCTTTGAAATATTGTCAATACTGGCGTGGCAAATAGTTTCCTTATCTGAAAGTGATGAGTTTCTTTCTGAACTTTCTGGTTCTGTGTTGTTTCATTTCGATGTCATTGCAGTTTACTCCATATTGCAACTATTGTTTCTGAAAGAATGATTCTGTTCTATTTGACCTGCATGTGAACATTCGAAATATTCATGGTTTTGGTACAACAATGTGAAAATGAAAATGGACATTGACAAAGTTGTTAGTAATTTATACTGAACAAGAGTTATTAGGTGCCTGCCAAGCCACAAATGGAACAATAAAAATATAAGGTCAGGTGAGTTTGGTATTTCTTAGTGGTTCATAGAGATTAATGAGGAATGAACAGAATATATTTTGTAATCAGTGCACAAGTCATTAGTTCCATGTCACTCATTGTCAGTAACAGAGAATGGTAATATTACATTGATGTTAAGAATACGAACAGAGAACATATCTTCCAAAGGTCAATACGGCTGAACACTGGGTGCACTGAATTCTGTGACAAGCTTTTTTGATGGAGAGTAAAAGTAGACCAGCTAGTAAAAGTTTTAGCTTTTGCCTAACAGAAATACACTATCTCAAATAATGTAAGCTGTCCTATTTAGCTACCTTTACATGTGTATGTTTTAACACTTTTTGTTCTTTTTGTTTGTTGGTTTTGTTTTGGTTTTGTTTGTTGTTGTTGTTTGTTTGTTTTAACTTCTAAAGAACAGATAAAACATAATTAAAATGGCTTTGGTGGATATGATCCAGCACTGGTTTAGAGAAATAATAACCTTCAATGTTTGTTCAGCTGTTTAATTCCATTTTCTTTCTGGAGATTTTTATCTCTGCTGAAATGTATACGTCAGTGGGTTGAAACAGAACTTTAGAAATGAAAACCTATTTTCAGACAGTGAGTAGTTTACATCAAGAAACGTGAAACCTTTCTTTAATCTAAGAACTTACATAATGAATATTTAACTACGGACGATAAGAAAAGATAGACAAAACCCTATCACCTCGTCTTCTGCATCTGCAAATCTTTTGTATAAAAAACCTCTTTTAAAAAAAAAATTAAAATATCGGGTCTAAATCAGATACTGGTTGTTATTCCTTTTACATAGTTGTATATAAATTACAACAGAGCGATAAAATGGATGTAGTTGTTTTTATAAATACCGAAGTTGATAATAAAATTACATGTTCTCTGACATTCTAAATATCCTCTTTCAAAAACACAATGCTGAATTTAATTAAGCACTTTTAGAAGAAAAATAAAATGTATTGGAATAGCTACACTTGAAATTAAACTTTTGATTGACTGGGTGCTTTGCAATAAATTTTCAGTTTCAAATGGATGTCAACATCACAAAAATATCACCGATGTTTCCATTTTATCTGTGTCACATCCATTTGATAGAGTCCATATTTTCAGCTCCAAAAATTCAAAACTGAGTCAGCCTTCCCAAAACCAGAAGTTTGGCTCAGTATTCTTTATTTGAGATACAGGGGAAAAAACCCTCTGACTAGTAGGAATTAAAAATGGGAAGTAAATTGTGGTCGTATGCTTATTTAGAGTAGTTTTAGAACTAAAGAGAGTTCTCAATGGCTGTCTTTGCTTTCAAATTCTAACTGTTCTCAGTATTAGTGATGGTGTGGTGGGTTGGCCTTGAATGGCTGACAGACCCCTACCCAGCCACTCTCTCACTCCCCCTTCTCAGTAAGACAGGGAGAGAAAATCCAATGGGAAAGCTTGTGCCTCAAGGTCACTTTATTTAATTACCAGGGTTAAGTCCTGTTCAGGACAGACGGATCACTCACTAATTACCATCACAGGAAAACCGGACTTGACTTGAGGAAATTAATTTAATGTATTAAAAATTGGTAACAAGATAGTGAGAAATAAAAACAAAAGTACAAACATCTTTCCCTGCCCCCCTTTCTTCCCAGGCTCACTTTTTCTCATGAATCTTCTACCTCCTTCTCCTCTCCTGAGCAGTGCAGAGGTTGCAGTCAGTTCGTAACACTATGTCTTTGCTGCTCCTTCATTCTCACACTCTTCCCCTGCTTCAGTACAGGGTCCCTCCCAAGAACTGGAGCTTCCTTCAGGGCATGTCCACTTGTTGAAGTGTGGGGTCCTTCATCATTAGCAGTGTGAATATCTGCTCCATCATGGTCCTCCATGGGCTCCAGGAGAACAACCTGCATCACCATGATCTTCTCTATGGGTTGCAGGGTAATTTCTGCCCTGGTGACTGGAGGCACCTCTTCCCCCTTCTTCTTCACTGACTTTGGTGTCTGCACAGCTGTTTCACGTTTTCTTACTTCTGTCTCACACAGCTCCTGCACAGTGTTTGTTAACCTTTCTTAAATATGTTGTCACAGCAGCACCACCAGCATCACTGATGAGTTCAGCTTTCGCCAGTGGTGGGTCCTTCTTGGAGATGGCTGAAAGTGGCTCTGTCCAACGTGGGGGCAGCTTCTGGTGTCTTATCACAGAAGCCCCACCCCCTGCAGCTAACCCCATCTCCGTTACCAAAACCTTGGCATGTAAACCCAACACAGAGTGATATCTCTATCCATGTATTCTTGTATAACAGAGTATGCAAGACTGTACATAGGAGATTACTCAGGCTGCCCTACAGCGAAGAAAGACTCCCCTGGACAAGGAACACAGTTTCAGACATCTCAGATATTTTTACATTCTCTTCTTACAGAGGATTGAAACAGTTGTGATAATTTTATATCATGCCTTTTTTTAAACAGTGAATTTTAAAACTATTGTTAATACATTTATGATGCAATCTTCCACAATTTTCTCAAGAAGCACAAAAAAAAATATTGAGCAATAATATTATTTTATCACCATGGCTGTTAGAACTGGTCATGGATAAGGCTCCATTGTTTCTATTCGGATCTTCTAATCTAGTCTAATTCAGGAAGGAGTGAATGAGACAACACTATAGTTTATAATGAAGAACAAGAAGTACTACATTTTCATTAGATACAATTTTATTGTTCTCTCTATTGGAAAAGAAAGTTAAGGTTTATAAGAATGTGCAGAGAATGAAATTATTTTCTCTTCTGTGTGAGCCAGCACAGGCAGGATGCAGGAACAAGCACAAAAACGTAGATGAAATGCAAAGAATAAATTTACACAAAGCAACTTATTTAAGAGTGTATTCTTCAAGACTGTGCAGCATCTGTCTTTGATTTTGGAGTACTCTTTCACAGGATAACTGTAATACTCTTTCACAGTATACCACAAATTACAAAAATTCATTAACACACCTTAGAGGAAAAAAAGAGTTAATTTCAAAATCTCATTTGAACATGGATTCTTCATAATAGTTTAATTAACTTGTGTTAATTAATTTCACTGATAAGAATGTACACTCTGTGTCCAAATTAGTCTACCTTTAATTCTGAGTCATTGGATCTTGTAACATTATTTTTCTCTTAAATTAAACTGAAGATATATCTTCTTATCAAATTTCCCTGTCACCATTCATAAAGATATGATAATTTCAAATTCCTGATTTGTTCTAATCCTTTCTTTCATACCTGAATATTGCAAAATAAAAAAAAATATATACCTAAATAAACTTTGATAAACCATGCATGGTCATTAATAAATTAATAACCTTTTCAAGAAGCATGAAGCAAAATAATGATTCTGGACAGATGGAGTTAGCCTAGAAGAGTTTGTTGGTACTTATTCCTAGGAAGGTGCTAAAAGAAAGCAACAGGGTTGCTTGTTACAGTGACTGCTTACAAGTGTTGGCATATGCTGGAGATCAGTGGGAGGGCATCTGAAGTGGGTCACAGGTACAGTGATGACAAGATAAAGCCAGATCAGAGAGAGCATAACAACATGTCTCCACATGGCCCCTGATATAAGGTGAGGAAAGTGGGAAGACTCCTGTGAGAAGAGTGAGAGGACTGTTCTCCTGGTGAGGAGAATGCTTGGAGAAACCTGCAGAATCAAAGCATTTTTACCCTACCATGATTCCATTTTGCATGAAAGATAAAAATAACTCCTGGCTAGAAAACATATATATATATATATAGTTATATACATATCAATAAATATATAACAATGCCCAAATAGAGAATGTTTTGCTCTAATAAATACTGAAATTCTACTTTGTGTGAAGTAGAAAAATTTGAGCCAAAGAAACAAACAAAAAAACAACGCTGAGAAAAGATTCTTCAGGAATACATTATAATCAGGGATTTAGGATATATGGAATGAAATGCCTGATCTAGTCAGTAAAACTGGGGTGTTGTAACAGGTTTTTTTTTAATATTCCGTGTAAGTGCTCTCCTCAGAGAAATACTGCAAATAAAGAATAGGGATATAAGTGCTCAGTGTGTAATGTAGGTTGATAGGCATATTTTAACATTAACAATCACTTAAGATTTCCATATTTGAGAACTGCAATAATTAGGGGCCACATTAATCATTCCTGTCATAACTTGTGTGTCTATACACATGCCCTGAAGAAGAAATTTAAAGACATCCAGAAAGGATGTAATTTTGACCTGTTGTTTCTCATTAATAGTTCTGTTTCTTAAATTGAAATGGACACATCAGATGTTAAAAAGCTTAGCAATATGCCTTTTTTTTTAAATTAAACTTTCAATATCATTTAAAAGATCATATTTCTTTGGTTGGAGTTATTTCCCAGAGACAGAGGTTTTTTAATGATTTATTTGCCTGTTAGTTCCGAGTTTTAAATTGACATTTTTCTAGAAGTAAATATCAGATTGACAGTTCTAAGAATACCTGGTCATACTTTTTTGCAAGTTTTTAGTATTAAAAAAAAATACTAATTTGTTTCGTCAGGCCCTCAGTCTTCTTCCAGTCTTATTGAACATATATATACTGATACTTTAAAGGGTTTCTTGGTCTTGGCTGAACTATTTACAGATGTATGTACAGGAAACTGCCCCTGCTGATTTAAACCAAACCAAAACCAAAAAGCACAAACCAAAACAATAAAACACAAAACAAAAACCTTCACTTTCTGCTCCCTAAAACATTTCACTGCTTCCATAAATTTAATTTAATTATGGGTTGACATAGTAGAGAAAAATGCAACAGGTAAAATTATAATTATTAATGAGGACATAAGAAAAGAGACTGTAAAAATAATCTAGCCCATGTATATAAAGAAATGACTTGTTAGTAAAAGAAAAATAAGTTGAAAAATTAGTGACAGCACTTCTTAATAGCTTCCTGTAGAGGACACAGCACGGCAATGAGATCCTGGAGAGAGAAAAAAGTCAAAATGGCCCAAAGGACTCTGCAAAATGACGGGATGGCAAAAAAGGCCGAAGTACAGAAACTCGTAAACAGAACTACCCCAAAACAGAGCAGAAACAGAACAGAGCAGAACAGGCCTCTGTCCCTGTCTGTCCCGACTACATCCTGACTCCATCCCTAGCCAGAAGATCCTGACTCTCCTTAAATATGAAGCATGACACTAAATGGGATGGAATATTCGTATTGATCAGTCTGGATGTCAGTCAGGCTCCACCCCATCTATGCCCTCTTCCCAGCTGCCTGACACCTGTGGGTAGAGCGCTCTGAGAGACCTTGATTTTCAGACAACAATGATTAAAAATTTTAATTCTGTCCCAGGGTGTTATCTTCTTGTTCTCAAACTAAATCCAAGCAGTGACTGTGCTAGCTACAAAATATCACCAAATGTTGTACTTTTAGTGTGTCCATTCTCATAAACATGAGAGGGCTAGAAGTTAGTTTAAACATCAGACTTTTGACAGGCTACCCTGCTTAAATATTGTTTTGGTCTTCAGCTCTGTTTCAGATCCCCCCAAATGGATACTCCACAATAGATCTGCTAAAGGGGGAGCTAATTCTGGACAGAGTGAACCTTGCCTGGTTTGTATGTATCACAGGACTGGAGAAAGCCCACAATCCTTCTCTTTTGTAATGGTATAGGCACTTTTCATCTCATTTAATATTTCTGAGAGTGCTCCAAAACATCTCGTTTAAAAGAAAAAAATCCATTACGGTTATAGATAAACTATAAAGGCTAAATCTTAACTGGAACCTCAAAATCACACGTTTTCTTCTACTTGGATACTTTTGGTGTCACCCATGAAAGAGAGAGCATCTTTATTTTTCCTTGTTCCTGACACCATCATCCTGACAAATGAGATTTGGGGTATATATATCCACATTAATTATCATCTCAAAAGAGTCACGTTTAGTTTTACTTGCTCACAAAGAATTAGCATTATACTGTTCTTTAACCCAAGTTATAAGGTATTAGAAAATACTGTTAGTAAGTTGAGTTTGTACAGAACATAAAGGTCACAGTACGAAAACCCCTCATTTAGGAATTTCAACTAGCAGGATAAGGCTTCCTGCCTTACAGTCTATTAAGGACTTAGCCAAGCACCAAGAGAGCTGCAAACAGAAACTTCTTACTGAACAGGAAGGCAAAAATTGTATTACCATGATAGGATTTCTATAAGTCTTAAAGGTAGGTTTTGGTTGTAAAAGAAATCAGTTTTCCAAATTCCAAGAGCATTCCATGAAAGTAATTCTGTGGGGCTTGATAGGATCTGGATCTGAATTCAGGAAACTATGAATATAATTCACCTCACTACTAAACTTTGAAAAGTGAAAGAAAATCCTTGGAAGTAATACAAAAACCAGATCAATATCAGTGTATTTTCATTCTCATGTATTAATTTTCCAACTGGAAACCATTCTGTTGTAAGGTTTCAAATGTTAACAAGAAGACATTGATAATACTAAATATTTTTACAGACACAGGTAGAATAAAATCTGTTCTGTTTAAGACAAATCTGAGGATTCACATTTCTTTTGTCTTATATGGGCAGGAAAAAAATAAGTTTTCAAATATTTTGCTTTGTTTTGTTGGGGTTTTAGGTGAAAATGGACTTTTTACCATCTCTGGTTTTGCATAGAAACCTGACACTACTTTCAGATAGGTGAAGGTGTTTGTATAAAGTGGGACACACTGGTTAGCACACAAAATCAGGACACTAACCTTGAACATAGAACAATCTGTCAAAGCTCTTCTGAAAAATACATCACAGTGCTTTTAATCTCAGACTACTCTGACTTGAATGGGCAAGGATTCCCATGTATCCCCTGCATTTTAGCTGACAGAACACCTTCTCTGAAATTAAACATTCTATGCCCAAATATTTCTCAGCAAAATTAACTTGTCTCCATAAAATATTTTGATGTGGAAAAATAATAATAATTAATTGAGCAAATAGAGTTCAGCAATATTAAAAACATTTAACTCTCTTTCCATTTTTTTTGTATTTTTTAAATTCCATATCGGCTACAATGCTCAAAATATTCCAAATATTTTTCTTAAATACTGAGCATAAGTAGTCTTTTTGTTATTTATTTTATGTTATTTTGGGCATTGATGAAGTATGCATTGCAATTTGATAATGTTAAAATGCAAACTTCTGTTTACTAACATGGATTTTTGGAAAAAAAAATCAGCTTCTTTGTGCCCTAAAATTTTCACTGTTTTACTGTCCTATGAAAGGCTTAAATTAAATGAGAAAATGAGAAATGAGAAAATGAGAAAATAATGAAAATACAGCATTTTTGACTGGTCCTACTGCTCGTATAAAACTACAGGCAAAGTCATAGTAGAGTTTTGAAAACAATTATAGAATCATAGAATGGTTGAGGCTAGAAGGGGCTTAAGGTCCAAGCCCCTGCTCAAGGAGGGTCACCTACAGCCACTTCTCCAGGACTATGTCCAGAAAAAAAAAAAAAAAAAAAAAGAAGCATCCACAAAACTTCACAGGATAAACTTCCTTATTTCTCAATGCAAAATGCTGTTTGATTTTTTTGCTCATTTGGTTAAGTACAGATTTTGAAATCTTCCTGTACAGGATAAAGTATTATGAAACTGGAAGCAAGAGTTCTGCTATGTATTTCAAATACACAGAAGAGGTGGCTGATTATTCAATTGTTAATTTCACATAATTAAAGTTTTCAATATTTATGTTAACTTTGTAAGATTTTTACCTGTTCTTAGTTTGTTCCATATTTGTATTCAAACCTTAATATTCTCTAGATGCAATGGCGTTACTTATTAGCACTGACTGCATTACCTTATATAGTTAAAATATATCCATTATTCACTTAACTGCCTCAGGACTAAACTTGGAAATGTCTTTGGGAGCAACAGAACCACCAGCAAAATAAGAAAATTTGAATTTAGTGTAATAGTTGAACATGGCACAACTGGTTATCAAGGATTTGATTCATCCCATGTAACTGAAGATAATTACTTGAGATGCTTAAATTAACAATAGTTGCAAGTTTGAAAAAGCCCCTAGGCTGCTTCCATAGTCAGTGAAGGTGAATTATCTCAAGAGAGCAATCAAATTCACACGTGGACTAAATTAATCCTTTTCTTTTTTTTCTTTTTTTTTTTTTTTCTCTTTCTCTTGACTGAATAGTAAAGGAGCCCAGGGCATCATTAACCTAATTAGCATAATATAACCTGGAAATTAACTTTATAACCAAGGTATGTATTGTTCCTCAATTAGAGATATACAGTAACATAAAATCAGTTTGGTTATGTGGATACGGTCTGTATACTAGCAAATTAAATGGGGCCAAGGCCCATTCTCCCTAGGGAGAGTGACATAGTACTATTCACACAGCTTTTACTAAACTTTATTTTCCTCAGAAAGAACTTGTCTGTGCCATCTGTTGTGAATGACCTCTAACTACTGATAAGTGTGAGACAATGACCAGGAATTACCAGGGAATAAATGACTCCTGGAGAGACCGAATCTATGTTACAGACCATGCTAAAAATTTACAGCTTGGACACTCATGCCTGAGGAGTTGCTTGCTATTTTAGCAGTATACTCATAGCTTCCAGGTCTAGTTTCCTAAATATTAGTCTGGGACAACACATGCTGCAAGTTTTCTTAATGTAAGTTTGTGATTTCCAAGCTTGAAATCTTTTTAAAACATTTTTCTTTGTAAAATCAAGTTCAGTTCCTCCACTCAAAATAAAATAGTGTTCAACGTGAAGTACGTGGTAGGGTCCTGAGACAGAGATAGACAAACTGAAGTCGATGTTTCTTTATTTCCCCTATATCCATCACCCTGGCATGAACATTTAGAAATACCCTGCTAGGAGAATGCATTAATAGTTCTAATTTTGATGGATATTAATTAGGATATTCCCTTTGTATCTTTTTTTATTATAATGTGACAATTTAATAGGCAGGAGAGATTTGAATAGACAAACAATTATGCAAGCATCATTTCAGCTATGTGTGTAGGGATGTCTTCAGTACCCTTGAGGATCTGGTTTTGCAACTACAAGCAAGCCCTAATTACAGGTTTTGTAAGTGAGATTTTTTTCTAGTTGTTTCTTTCCGTACTGCAATTTTGGTGAAAAATTGTTGTCCTTTCAGCTATAACTCACTGTGTGTTGGAGTGTCTTCCTACATATTCATGACTTTAAATATCCCAATTTCCATTATTTATCACGATTTTCATTTAGCTATTATAAGAAAGAAAAATATTAGTAGTGTAACTTTACCATCCCAGCTCAAAAATACGTAAGAATATATTATGGGTTGAACAAGAACATGATGTTTTGGAACAATTTACATGTATTTTAGTGCAGGGATACTAGTAAATAGTATCTGCTCTTAATGACTACTAGTCAGTTCTGATGTTACATATATCCTTTAGTTTCCTTTCTCTTAGAAATATTCCAGATTTATTTTTCTTTTACACCTGTGTGCCTTTAAGAGCATAGGAATGCAAATCTAAAACCAAACCAAAACAAAACAAGGTGCTTTATTCTTTGTATCATTAATCCTTGTAGTTTAACCAGAATCAAGTGATTGTAAAAAGTAAAACTCATTTGAAAATCCTCAGACCTCTCCTCAAAGCTCTTTGCCGTCTATAATTCTGTTCTTCCCTCTTCCTCTTTCTACCTCTGTCTCCTCTCAACTTTTGCCCTGTGTCTCTCAACATGCTTTTTTTTCTAGCAATTAATCTATTCCTACTTTCCAGTCTTTTACATAACATACAAGCCACTACCCTTCAAACTATTTTCAGGACATATTTTAAGGTTTCTAAATGTCACATGAAATGGTTTCTCATAACTTTCGCACTAAGTTATGCTTCTAGTCAGAAGGAAAATCTCGAAATCACAAAAATGTAGTTTGTTAAGGAACAAAGTTAAGGAAAGGGAAAGGGAAAGGGAAAGGGAAAGTATTATTTTCTGTGATAGAATTAATTACTGTTAGTCGATGAGTCATTATGAAGGTTAAAAAGTTGTTCAATTGCCTCTTATATGTAATATTTTCTCTTATCTTGGCCATTAATTCAGTAGATTAGTTTATATCATAGCAGGCGTTACAGTATGAAGAGAAAAGTTACTGAAAGACCCCACAAATGTTTCTTACAGCTGAAATGTTTCCTAGGATTATGTAATCTATGTGGTCAGAAAAGAGTAAAGAATCTTACCTCTTTAGCATAATTTATTTTTTAAAAGTAATTTTGATATTTTTGGTAGGATTTAAAGGATAAAATACTAAGCTGGTCTTTCTCTAAGGGTGTATGAGTATTTGTGTGTCTGTCTGCGTACATGATGACTTCAATAAGTGATTTTTAAAAACAATTAAAAATATTTAATCACCTGTTTATGAGAAGAAAGACTCATTATTTTCTAGAATTAATAATAAAATAGACTAGGAAACATTACATCTCCCAAAAAGAAACGCCCATGAAAACAGAATTTATCTGTCAAACATCTACAGTAACCACAACGACATCTTAGGTACTGTAGAATCCCTTTACCCTCAGTGGAGACACATGGTTACTGTAGGGCTGTCTGTATTAGTAACTTAGGCTGTACTGGAATGAGAAAAAAGCTTTTGGCATGCTTTTGTTTCCTGCATTGAGTACTCAGGCAACCCTCACAGAGGTTCAGAAGATCCCCAGGATGTTCTCCAAAAGCAGTCTAAAGAAGGCCACACAGATTCAGAGGGAAAGAGATTTTAAGGGATATTACAAGTGGCCACCATCTCCAGCAGCTCCAGGGCCTGGAGATTCCTCCTGCCTGGCCACTGGAGCCCATTCCAGGAGCTGGCATCACTCCCACATGTCCACCCAGTAGCTGGCACTTACTTAACTTTGCAGCATGCACACACATGGAGTAGGGTGAGATTACACAGAGAGATAGTTGAGAAAAGATTTAATAAGAAGATGCAAGAAGACAGGACAGAAATCAGTGATCAGGTGCAAAGCTTGGTCAGATAAGTGCACTAGGGAGCCATGGTTCACATGTAACCATCTCCTTTACAGCCTTTTCTGTCTGATCCCCGCTCTGCTCCTCCCCATCCACTTGCCCCAGACAATCCTTTGTAAATTTTTCATAGCCCCACAAACCTCCCCTGAATATCTCAAATCCTCACATTCCTCTTGTTTTCCCCTGTATATCAGTTACAAAGTCCAGGTGGCCTTCTCCAAAGCTGGGCCTGGAGTTTCTTAATGGCCCATGAATTAGTAAATGGAGACTTTTGATCTTTCCAGTGTCTTTGCTGACTCTTATTTACCAAGTTTTTGTCTCTGTGTGTTCTTATTCTTCCTCCTTTGCATTGAGAAGGTCCTTTATCAGACAACCTGAAGGAATCAGAAGCTCTCACCTTCCATACACCCTTACAAGAGAGTTTACTAGAATAAGCTTGCATCTTGTATGCCAATTAAATTCCATGCCTCCAAATTTTTCTGGACACATGTAATTTACTATTAATTTACTAGGCTATGAGTGTTATTTGTGAGTGAATGGAAATATTCGAACAATAGGTATGTGTAATAGATATCTAATATGTTATTTAAGATATAAATTTATATAGCCCATACAATTAATAATTCAGATTGTTTTACACTAAAGATAATTATTTCTCTCTATTGATTATAAAAGGAAGCTACAAGATATCCAATTCAGAATTGTACTTCTACAGTATTGACGTCTAAATTTAACCAAGAGTTATCATACCCTTGTTACTGAGGCTACCTGTCACTGGATGGCCCATATCTGTTCTGATGTACTGTTTTGAGTCTCCAAGGCAAGATCAGCGATGAACTGCCTATGATGTGTGATCAAGACTGAGTGTATTCTTTCTCTCCTTTCTTTTATGGAACAATAATAAACTATTATTTCTCTAAATTCACCAATTCTATTAATATTACAGACTTTCTTGGAAGACTTCTTTTTCTACTAGTTTGTACTACATTCTGGGGATGCATATATCAAATGTTAATTCTTAGGACATAGCTTATTAGATGTATAATATCATAATTCTGCAAGCTTTGTACAGAATTAAAATACGATAAAAGAGAGAGTGAAACTAGGAATGGAATACTTCTATTAATGCCTTTCTATACTATTGTCTTTTCTTTTTAGGGGAACATCCTACAAGGTGTCACAGTATTATTATCTTCATTTTTTCTTCTCTGTAGCTGTCAGTGAAAGCCTTAATGTATTACCAGTTTGACACACCGTATTCCAATGCACAACCTACTGCCTATGTTTATATTCTGAAAATGCTTCTGTATAGTCTAAAATGGAATATTAAAAGCAATTTTTTTTTAAATTCTGCTAACAAAACTCCACTTTGCCATCTCCTTATGTAAAGGATGAAATTCTGACAACCCTGAATATTTTGAATAGTTTCTGCTAAAGGTAATATTTTGAAAATTATCCTCTTTGAGTACTTCCATGGATGTCTCCGGGCCTGTTTGCAGAATAGACACTAGTCTAGGTCAGCAAGGGAAAGGAATCTGGCCTGAGTATGTGTTTAGTCATTTTTACAATACTTTCCACACCTTACCTAAATAGTCAATTTGGAAAAAAGTAACAAAAATATATTAAAATGTGTAAATCTAGAATACTTTCTCATTAGAAACATCTGATGTTCTATAATCAAACAGTCCACCAAAACACAATAGACTGTAGGTATTGTAGTAACCTACTCAGAATGCACCTGTCATCTTTTAATTCTTCACCACAGAATCAACCATCTGGTATTACATATTTCATTCTTGTAAGTTCAAAAATAAATTATTGATAATGTGGAGCAAGATTTTTGCTGCATCTTCTTGAACTCATTTTATGAGAAAGCACCACAAAATTGTTACATTATTGAGCTGATATCATGTTTTACTGTGTCTTTCGGTTTTGCTGCTGAGCTTGCACAGCGCAGTCAGTAAGGATTTTGTTTTTTCATTCTCATCACCTTTACCTCAAATCCTATCCAACGTGTAATTTCTGTGATGGATATAAATGCTCAGTGGTAGAGTAGAACAAAGTATGATCCTAAATGTGTTACAGTTTCTTGACCAGTCATTTATAACGGCAATAGCTAAATGAAGTTTACACCCTATATATGCCAACACATATTCATCTTCCAAAATTCGTTTAGCTTCTATGACATACCAAAATAGTCTATCTCTTCCACTGTGTTATATTCAAAATTGAACTTATTGTTCATTTCTTCTTTTCTCTTATGCAGACAATGCAGTAAGCTCCAAAGATCAAGTGCAGAATAATGTAAAGATGACACAGTTGTAGCTTTCAAGTCTGAGAAGCTCAGCTAAACTGTTGATGCATCTAAGTGAATAACAGAAAATCATAATTAGGAGTATTGCTGTTCTTCAAGAAAATTTAGTAATCAAAGCTTACAAAATGACTGATTCAAATTCAACTGCTGTTCGGTATAGCTAAGATCACAATGTATAGAGAACAAAAAAAGCAGAAATGTCAGCCATAACTGACTGCAATACATCAGAGAATGTGCTATTCTATTCTACATAGATAGTATACTAAACCTAGCATGAAGATCACAATTCAAATATAAAGTACATTTACTTGTAATTTTACTTGAGGTTGCTTTAGTCATGGTATTTTGGAAGATTTTGCTATCTTTTATGACTGTGGCTCCTATTAATAGCCCCTACACAACTAAATCCAGGGTTAAGTATAGTGGACAGTGATATCTCTACATTCTGAAACACTTTGTCTATGTTTGTAATGTTCAATTTTACAAATTAATAATTTTTGCACAACAATAAATTCTTAAAAAAAATTAAAAACAGATAGTAATCTCTGAAATTTAAATTAATACTGTCCATTTTTTATCCTAATGTTATAACTTTGTCTCATTTATATTGCAAAAACAGGAATTTCACTTCATAAATTCCACTAACATCAAATTGTCTGTACCTCCTTCTTTTTGGACGGAAGATACAGTTACAGGTGCTGTAGCACTAAAAGCCTTTTGAGATATTTATTGCAATATGTTTAAACAGCACAATATAAGCTTCGACTATCATGCACTTCCATGATTATTTAAAAATATTTTACTTATGGTTAAATGATTAGCCAATTGCATTCTTCAAAATGAAATAAGAACATTGATTTCCTTTACAGTATACTCTTAGAACTTGTCTCTCTGAGTAAACCTACACCAGACACGTGAAGCCAGACAGTATTTACTTTTCTCTTTGCCATGGACTGAAAAGCCTTAAGGAAAATTAAAGTTCTTCAGAGCATACTCTCCCTGCAAAGAGATCTTTTCTTATTGCTTTTTAAACCTCACAACCTTTGCTTTCAATCCAGCATATTAATCAGGCTTTACAGCATGATCCTAAATGTTCTTATGTAAAGACAGAAGATTTAAGGACTGAGATGTCACAAATATTTTTAACTGCAAAAGAACTGAAGTCAGGAAGAAAAGGAATAAAACAGCAGTTTAATGACAGAAACTAGAGCAGGTCATTATGTGCTTCTTTTAAGAAATATTGGGCACCTTTGATGGCAATCTTCAGATCACATTTATCTACCCGACAACTATTGTACTTAGTAAGATGTCAGAAACTTTAGACACAACTCTTTGAAAAATGTACTTGCTAATTAAGATATGAAGTGTATGAAGATACTTCTTTAATTCATAAACTAAGAAGAAAACCAGTGTCCTAGTGTCATAAGGAAACAACTGAAAACATGAAGGTCAGTCTTAAAGTCCTCTGACAAGACACTTAATTAATCTTGTCTAAACGTCAAAGAAATCTCAGGTCAGGAAATCATTGCTTCTTATAGAAGAGTTCAAACACATGTCTAAAGTCTCAGACAAAACCTCTGGACTGATATGTGGTTGATTTACATGGCTTAAATCAATCCCATTGAGCTTCAATTGTTTAAGTTAGTTGTCTGGTTTAAAATACTTGACCAGTGTCTGTTACAAGTCAATGAAGGAACAGTTGTACCTACAGGTCGGAGCTCAACCCTTCCTCGTGTATATAAGACATTGAGAATAAAGAATACTTTTCAGAGGTGAACTATAAAACTTACACTAGATGCCTAATTTTTACAGTGCTAGATGTATACAAAGTAAATCCTACTTCTACCATGTAGGAATCCAAAGCCGTGTATTAATCCCTAAGGTTGCTATGCAAGAAATGGAGAAATAGGTGAATTCAAAAGTTTATCATAGAAGCTAATCATGTCAGGATCAAGTGTTCAAAAGCACCTGGAAAAAGTTTCAAGGCAAGGGCCAGAGTTGTTTATATCTACCCCCCACACAAAAAGAAACACTACAACATTGGTTTTCTGAATGATTTCAGAAGAAAATCATTTAAAAAAATGAAGAGCCAGGTAGTGATGTGCTTTTCCCAGGGCATCCATTTTGCTATTCTAGATCTAGTTTTTGTATTTTATGTGTGTGAACCCTGGGCTCAGAATTCTGAGAGAGATGCTGAATTCTGAGAAAATGGTATGAGAAATTACATCAAATAGAGCTGTGCAAGAGAGAATTACAAAACCAGAATTGCAGACAGAAGTAAGATTGTTGACCTGTGCATGGCTGGTAGGTAAAGGACTCAAGAGCAAAAATACTGACATGAAAAGATGTGAAACCATCTAAAAAAAAGGAACACAACAGGGAATCAGCAGCTTGGCAATGCTGAGCATCAAGCCATTTCAAACAGCAGAAGAGCGCAACCCTTCCCCACCTTACTGGCATGTGTTGGGTCAACTCCTAATGTGTCTTATTGGAGTGGATGACAATATCAAAGCCCAGCTTTACAGCTCATTAGTCTTAGCTGTCTATTACATAGTTGTATCCAGTAGGTGCTGCCTTGTATTTTTGTGTTTAGCCTACTAAACATGATAAAAGTTGACCAAGCTTGGTGCCCCAGAGAGGCACCAAGGCAGCATTCTGTCAAAAGGGATTTTGAACCTCGTATTAAATATCCAATAATTCACTTCTGTTAAAAGTGTTTTATTTAGCATAAAATAATTAGAAACTGAATACCAAATATTCTATGTCCTTACCAGCTTCCCAAAAGAACACATGACTTTTTGACTAGTCCATGGAATGGAGAAGAAACAATTTGGAATAAGCCTTTTGCTCTTTCCCCTCCCCGGCTCCTCTGCCAAAACAAAGGGAAAAACAAATTCATTAAAAATACAAAATGCATTTTGGGCAGAGAAAAACACTGATGTTTGTGGTTCAAGCTGGCTGCTACAGGCCAGCAGCAGCACAGAAGCCAGAAAGCCACATTAGTGAGGTGTTAGGTCAAAGCTAACATGCTCTGCAGGGAAACATATAATCACAAACATCTGCAGTACTAAATATATAAATATTGCAAGAATTCTAATCAGAATTAGACATGTAAATGGTTCTTCCATGGCTTCCATTGACTAAGTATGGCTAAGTGCATCTGCATAAGTCTATCTGCATAAGTCAGAAAGATTCGAAAAGACGGAAGGAATTCAGAGGAGTGATGGCTTACTTTATTTGATGAGTTAAATGCAAATAATGGACCTGATAAACTGGTAAATGATTTGTCCAGAAACAAAGGAGAAGCAAATTGTGCAACTTCATCCAGCACAGTATGTTGTTAAACTATCAACTTTCCTTTTAATTCCCTTCAAATTCACTATATTATTTATATTTTAGTTATCAGGCAGAGAATTGAAAAGTGATTCAAACTCTAACAGAAATCATAACAGAAATCTAAACTCAGAAGGCTCAGCTGTGTCTGTACCTGAAGTTAGGTGAGATAAATACAACATGTTTGATATACATTGAAGATTACATGCAAAAATGCACATTAAATAATTGCTTCTATTTCTGATCTAGAAACGTTAATGTAATCATTGAACATTTAATCTTTTTTTCTTTTTTTTTTTTTTAATGAAGAAGTGAGGATGATTCTTTCATTTGTAATTTGGTACTAGTCTCAATTTAAAATACATGCCAGAACTTAAAACAGTCTTTTGATATGTCTAAAGCTTCTGCATCCCTGTCCAAACATCTTAATCTGCTATTGAATTTTTTTCAAAAGCGAAAGAAAAATCAGCAGCTCGGTTTGATCCTATTACTTGTCAGATGAGATTAAATCACATGCAGACTCTGAACATCATTAAAATCAGAATGACCTTAGAATTATCCTATCAAAATTCTTAGGATCAAACCAGTTTATTCTTAACATAGTTTTTATATCCAGAAAAAATGCAATTGGATTACCACAGCTAATTTGTTATGGAGAGTCTCATACTACATCAAAGCAGATGACAAAGCTGCTGTACTGACTGTGCACCATAGGAAAGGAAACTTCTTACCATTTCTAAAACAATTAAATAACTTTTCCATTATTAGTATAGTATCCAAACTCATTACAAATAGTCACAATTTAAATATGTACTTTTAAGAGTAGACACTTCTGATACACTTTTGCAGTATCTTGGGCTCCTGTTACTCTCAGATTCTACTGTTACGGTGAGAGTGACAAAAATAAAAGACAATTATGATGCCAAGAAAATACTAACTATGCAAATATTGTATATCAAAAGTGTTAGTAGAAGGTAGGAAGTCTCATCATAAGCTGAAGAGCAATACATTTGAAAACTGGGTATTTGTTTCCAGGAAATTTTTGTTATTGTTGCTTTGGTTTGTTTTATAAGTGGATTTGAACAGGCAGAGGTGGAAAATATCACAGAATCAGCCACATAATCCAATTTCTCATTGTTTTAGGAAGAAATTATTTCATGTGTTCATCAATAGATAGTAGTGATCAGCTTTCAGATAATATTTGTAATGATATCTAATTGCCAGGTCATTCATAGAAATAAAATATTGTTTGTGTTTAATCTAATTGTTGATTCTATGTAAAGTTTTGGAACTGCTGAGGTGAAAGGGCAAACTGTCCTTTGCGTGATAAAAACATCCTAAATCACAAATCACTAGGTGAGTAAAGAGAAGAGGTAGATTTGAAACATATATGACTCAATTCAGTTGTCTAAACACAGGTGTCTCAATCAACATGAGATTTCCTAGTATTAACATAGCTGGCTTCAACCTGCTCTTTCAGGAAGACCCTTGTGTCCCATATGCATTGCGCCATAACTTTCAGACTCATGTAAATGTTTATAAACACTCTAGCATGTTTCAGTAGCACTACTTAGCCAGATTTAGACTGAGTCCTAGGTGTCTGTCACAAAAGACCCAGTCAATACTTTCGATGGTGTCCTATACTACCCAACATAGAGAGTATACTGAAGATGGGATTCAGATAATCCACTATAGGTTTTTATACTATTTGAGATAGTATATTTGGGGTTTTTCCAGATATGACAGTTAATTTCTGTTTCCCTACAAAGGAAGGTTAAGCTGTGTATCTCAGAGAAGACTAACTAATGAATCCAAAATAGTAATCAAAGGAAAGTATTCAGCTTCTGCAATTCGTTAAGGTTTTCTAGAATTTGCTATGTAAGTTACATAGCCCTGGATGTTTAGCTTCTGAGAGACTGTCTCAATGTGTCTATGCATGCTGGTGACTAGCTCAAATCTGAACTATGGTGTTCAGATATGTGTTTCCTCTACACATTAATCATCAGAAGCTTGTCCCAGTGGACATTTTTAGAGCAGACTTTATCAACTAGTCTCCACAAATGTGAACTGACAGTAACTGTCTTGTAAATGTAGCCAGAAGAATCTCATATATATTAGCCCCATTCTGTCAGTGACTTGCTTTGGTTTTGGGAATCTGAGGGCATTCCTGATGGGATACCATGACCTTTTCAGGCTGAGGGAATGCAAAACTACAAAGCCTTCTTAATCACAAAATGAGCTCTCAAGCCAATGTGAAGGTCATTCTCCTTCTGCCTAATTTATGTTTCAATACAAAGTATTTCAAGTTTTTTTGACCCACGAGAAGGAAAGCAAAGGGTTGACTGTAACCAGATGGTTATAACACTCACATAGCAGTGAGAAGACTTATTCAAATGAATCTTTTAAAGTCACTTGTTTTTTTTCAAATGGAAGATTTTCAAGGGAAAAGGAGATAACAGATTTCTCTCTTTCCTGTGATTTCAAATTTATAGTCTAGGGTTGGAGTTTATTTGTTATCAAATCCACTTAAATTTGAGAAGAAACTTCTTCTCAGTGGGGGTGACAGAACACTGGAACAGGCTGCCCAGGGAGGTTGTGGAGTCTCCTTCACTGGAGACATTCAAAACTCGCCTGGACGCTTTCCTGTGTAACCTCATCTAGGTGTTCCTGCTCCAGCAGGGAGATTGGACTAGATGATCTTTTGAGGTCCCTTCCAATCCCTAGCATACTGTGATACTGTGATTATAAGTCTGATCGTGCTCAACTGCCCGTCCAATATCATGTTGAATTCACAAGATTTATGGATTCACTGATAGTGCAGGTGTCGTCTTGTATTGGAGTGGAACCGGCCCAGAGTAACGACGAGATCTCAGTAAGAGTATGATCATTCTCCTTTATTCACTATTCTAGCAGAGTATATATAGGTTTACAGCAGAAACATGCATAGCAACAATATTGTAATTGGTCAGCTTTTACTGATTACACACAATGCCCCCCTCACTTATTGGGTAAAGTTCTTTGTCCATGCACTCTAACAAGTATTCTCTCATCCTCTGTTGTAGTTAAGCTCCTGAATTCTTTTGTGATTATGGAGCTCTCTTTCTTCCTCCTTTCCGATGTTCAAAGAAACTTCAAGGACACCACTCACAGGCTTCTTAGCCTGCTTCAAATCCTGGGTTGCTTACCATGATCAGATCATGCCCTTTATTCCTCAAAAATTCCTCCACAGTCTTGACCATTGAGTTTACGTGCTTGCACAGATTCACAAATAGTATACTATATACTAGAAGTCTGAACGCATCCAGTGAGATTTTCTGATGACTAGATACACAAATAATGAAGTTTATTAAAGCAACAGGTACAAGTTCTTTTAGATTTCCATTGATAAAATACACTGTCTGCAAAAACACACTTTAGCTGTAAAATGCACTTTAGTTATAGAAAACACACATTAGTTGCAAGAAATACCTATTAGTACTAAATATGTGTAAATTCTAAGATGACTATATAGCTACACTAATGTGGTTACAAATACAAGCTTCAAGTCTAAGTGTCCCTGGGAAAACACTTGGTATAACCAGGTCTGCAAATCTTACCCAAAAGTGTCCCTTCAGGTGGAAAAGAAGTCTGTTATGCTGTTCCCTTCACTTCTCAGTGATAGTGTCTTCTGAGTACACAGACACTTATTGCTTTTTTAGATGTCAGAGTATCAGAGACAGCTGCAGGCAGCTGGCAGATATGAGACCTGTCAAGTGAAGGGCAGATGGAGGACCATAATGTATCTTAAATAGAGTCAGTAGATGACTGGTTTTAGATTACTGAGTCCTGGCTCTAGTTCATGTGTAGATGTCTACATTTAGGTGCCTACATTTAGGTGTTCACAATCTTAACTTAACCAAGTTAACCAATATGACTTAACCAAGTCAACCAAAACTACAGTAGATGTAAAATTACCATGTGACTTAAATTAATAAATCCAAAATAAATACATCTGAAATAAAAGTATAAAGACATGTCCTTGGAAACTTAAAACTACAATCTTACTTGTTCTATTTTTCCTTTCTTAATTCAATCTCTTTGCAATATCTTAAATATTCTGTCTGACAATCTATGGACAGGTTCCTTTATTTTATTTCAGTATGCTGAAAGGCAGAGTAAGCACCCATTTTATTGTTGTTTTAATAAGTTTCATAAAATCAGTATTTGGGTTCTTTATATAAGTGCAATTATTTTGTATGTAACTTTTTGATGACAACTCTAAAATAAGTGTTATTATTATTTTATGTAGGATTTTGTTGTTGTTCTTGTTCTTGTGAGGTTTTTTGTTGTTTTGTTTTGGTTTGGGATTTTATTCTATTTTTTTCTTTCAGCAGTTATACTAGCTGGTGAACAAGGTAAATTTGAAGTTGGAATCTGTAACTCATTTGATAGACTTCCTGAACTTCCAGTAAATGAGATGCAGAGCAACACAGCAAAGTTTTATCCTTACCAATAAGATCTGGTAGTACAAATGTGGCTAGTAGCCAAATAATGACTTAAGTGTTCTTTGAGAGATTAATAAGATTGTCATGCAAACCAGGAGATAGGTGAATGTCTTGAGTATTTAACACTTCTTAGAATTGAAGACCTTATCACTTCATATAAAATTGCCTTGATAAACTCTAATTTATGATCTGTTTTGTAGTCTTTAGCTCTCATAATTAATTTAATAAAATTTAATACAATGCTGAGATAAGACTTTTATTCTTAGTTAAGTAAGAGGTAATTGAATGTTTTAATGTATTTGATATATATATAAATACCTAGATAACACTTCAAAGAAGAATAGTGTTTCGATCAATTCACTGGTCTAAAAGTCAGCAAAAAATAACGTGTGGAGTTTATTGGTTTTTGTAGTCCTTTTTATAACCTTAGATACAATGCTTAAGACAGGGTTCTCAAACTGTTGTAGAACTGTAACAATAAAGTGAGTCCTGCTGAGGCCTTAGGTGACTCTGTTTTTTTATATATGCTCTCAAAGATAATTACTGTAGCACTTGCTCTTGTTGCTTCTACCATTATCGGTGATATTTAAGTGCAGGAAATTTTGATTTTTAGGTGTGGGAAGATTCCATAAAGAGACTTAGCCATTTAATACTTGATATGTAGATCTTATCTACATATTAGATGTAGATCTTATCTACATATCTTATCTACATATCTTATCTACATATCTTATCTACATATCTTATCTACATATCTTATCTACATATGTAGATCTTATCTACATATTAGATGTAGATCTTATCTACATATTAGGATCGGTATTGGGGCCAATATTATTCAATATATTCATTAACGATTTAGATGAGGGAATTGAGTGTACTATCAGCAAGTTTGCTGATGACACTAAACTGGGAGGAGTGGCTGACACGCCAGAGGGCTGTGCTGCCATCCAGAGAGACCTGGACAGGCTGGAGAGCTGGGCAGGGAACAATTTGATGAAATATAACAAGGGAAAGTGTAGGG